>MUZC01003640.1:589059-602669 GCA_002072015.1 Radix auricularia
TTTCATTATTGTAATTATTTTACAATTTACATTTTATAATTGCATATTAATTATCATGTAGCAATGTACAGCCATTTTTATTTATTCTTATATTGATTCAATGAAATGAATAACATTTAACAGTTTTGCTACTTTAGCTGCCATGTGTACAAATTTTAACTGTTTTAAGTACTCTAACAATTATTTTTCTCAAGCCCTGTCCTGTCCCATAATAAAATTAGTGATACTGCTGCCCATATTAATACACATAAAATTATAATGAAAAAGTTTTGTTTTACAATTTAATGTTCGTAAGGTTATGATACTACATGTATGATATGTCACATGTGTCTTTTTTGTTTTTGTTTTTTGTTTATAGGTTCTAAGAAGTAGTAACTACTAAGAAATAAATAATACATTATTACTTACCAACGACGTGGAAACAACAGTTTTCGCTATGAATCGTGTTAGAGCTTGCATTCTAGAAATATTTTCAGCAGACTTGTGCAGAATATTTGTGTTTATTAAGTTTATTATCAAACATGTCGGTAATTTTCCTTGAGGCAGAAGAGTTGGAAGCTGGCAACTTGGTTGATTTACTGGGTGCTGCCGCTACTTTAGTCTTCTCTTTCTCTTCCATGGCATCATTTTCTTTCTTGTGGCAAGCTTTTAAATGCCGTTCTAGATTTGTGGGATTCCTTCCCACGAGCAGTCTTTCGCATTTCTTACCGTCGTTAGTCACCAAACATTAACTTTTGTTTAAATCTATACGTTACGTGAAATAATCCCATACATCACTCGATTTTAGGCGTCCACTAACTCCACCAACACCAGTTCCTGCTGTTGTTATTGTCAACTTTCAACGTTAATTAATTGTATTATTTTGGTGACTTATATTATCGCCCAGTTGATGCGCATGCGCGATCATCAAAGAAATTAGGTCATAATAATTTCTTTGAATAGACCGCAGTACCGGAAAAGAACGATAAATGGGGATTTTAGTTTTTATTTCGTTGGGGAGTTTTAGTTTCAGTTTTTATTCAGTCTTTTGTCTACCAGATTTAGTTTTCGTCTAGTTTTAGTCTTGCTGCTAATTTTAGTTTTAGTTTTAGTTCTCGTTGACGAAAAGGTCAACATTTTCGTTGACGAAGGTTTTAGTTTTAGTTTTCGTCGACTAAAAGAACACTAGTAAAATTTACTCCTGATTCTTCTATCATCTGTTCTTATAAATTGAAATGGTTTTAAATAATGATGATCAAGTGATACATCAGTGTGAAGCTAATTCATTCTCAGTAGGATCGATTTTATTAGGAAAATACAAGAACATGTAAGACTTAGAATGCACATTTTACATACGAAGTTCAGTCAACATCGAAATTTCTGTAAAATGGAGGGGAAAAAATTTAATAAATTTTAATGCATTCGTTGACAATATCCGTGAAGTAAACAGTGAGAATATTATTGATTGATTTTGTAAACGATTATGCTACCTGGCATGAGCGTTAAAAATGTTTATTTTTGCCTGAAAACGAGAAGGACAAATCTATCTACAGACGCAATACCTGGTGTAATGATTTAAAAGAAGTATTAGACAAGGTGGGGAAGAGGAAAGTGGATGCTTTAAATAGCCAATTTAAAAAGACATTAAGATCTTTACATGCCAATTACTGAAACTAACATATTCCTTTTTAAATTTAGTTTTTATTTGAGATTTCGTCAGAGGTATCAACATGAAGCTGTTTCAAATATGTACCTGCCTGCTTGATAAAGTTTTTTTTTTCTTCTTTCTTTTTGTTTTTTATAAAATGATAACATTTTTCTTTCTTTTTATCAAACGTTAAATTCTTCGCTAGATCACACACCAATGCGTGCGGATATGTTACTAACTAAAATATTTACCGATTAAATGTTGCACACGTTTATGTAAAATAATTACAAATAAATGCTCAATATGTAAAGGAGATTTATATCTGTTAAGGATCTAATTTCTAATAATTACCTTTTTAGTATTAACTTATTTGATTTTTAAAAATTATATTCTAAAAATACATTGCAATCAAAATTTAATTAGTAACTGAACAGAAAATTAAGGACACTTGAAAAAGTTTTATTAAATAACATTGGAATCATATTATTCAATTTTTTTAATCAATACGATTTCTCGAATTATTGTTTTATTTCACTCTATTTACACAAATATGTGAATTGAATTGTTTAAAATATGTGTTACTTTTTTCTGTTATAAATAATGTTTTTAACTTTACAGTTGTGGTTCTGCTCCAGACATTAATGCAATGCTCAATTATGAATCAAAAGTTAAGTTTCTTTGAATCAAAGGTAAGGAACAGAACTATTTTACATGGAAGTCCATGGAGTAATATTAAGGAACAGAACTATTTTACATGGAAGTCCATGGAGTAATATTAAGGAACAGAACTATTTTACATGGAAGTCCTTGGAGTAATATTAAGGAACAGAACTATTTCACACGGAAGTCCATGGACTGATATCTCAAAAATTCAGTGTCTCTCAAGCTGCCTTAAAAAGTAAATGTTTACTTATATAAAATTAAATTATAATCATTTGTGAAACACTATTCATTTTTTCAATAAAGATTACACTACAACTATAAAAATATATTTTATATCTATGCTATGTATAATTAAATACAATTACACAATTGTATTTCTGTTACTTATATCTTCTGCTAACTTGACCACATTAATTTTGAAGAAAAAATGCTGAAAGCCGATAAAATTAGCTAAATGCTTCAAGTCACTAAATTAATTTTGTGGATATAATTAATTGTAACAAAAGTGTAGAGGAAATCAAAATTTTAAGACATTTTAAAAATATTCTATTGTTTATTAAATCACCGAAGGAAATAATGTTAAACATATCAACCATGAACTTTTATTTGTCTACCAACAAACTCAAGCTACATGGATTCCTGCCAGAGTTTTGTGTACAACATGGCAACACGCAGTTGCACTCCAGGTGCGAGCATCTTTGATGGTTTATTTGGTGCAGCAGATTCAGGGGACGTGCTGTATGTAAAATATCCTGACTTCATGTAAGCAATTACAAGAATTGAATGTGCATGATTCTATTTATACATCTCACACTTGTTTCTATTTAACTTCATAGGATAATATTTAAAAGATCTAATTATAAAAAGTGTGTCTCATTTTAAAAGTAATCATTTCTCATCTGATCAAAAGTAAAGGAGTGATAATGATTAAAATTAATCATTTATAACAAATTCACTTTTATCATGTTAATTAAACAAGAAAAAAATTGATAATTTTATTTTAGTATTTTTAAAAAAATATTATTTTACTCATACTTAGCCCCATACTCCTTACACACATTTAATTTTTTGTTTAATCATGATAGGACAGTAAGCAATTCGTCTGTAAGCATCTGTGTAGTCTTGTTCCAGCATCAAGCCAACTACTGGGATGCCAGTGAGATATGTAAGATATATGATGCACACCTGTACGTACCAAGATCAAATGAGAGCTTTAATTTATTTAGATCAAGTTTTAACAACACAGAAAACATATGGGTCGGCATGAATATTGTTGGCTCTAATCGTGCGTTGTTCGTGGCTGACGACACCAATGAAATAATTGATTTTAACAGCATTCAAAGTATGTTTGGAACATTACAGCCCGACAACAAAGGAGGTGAACAAAACTGTGTCAGATTAGCTTCTGAATATGACTTTAATTTAGATGATGAAAGATGTGATTTTAATTATTCAATCGTGTGTCAGACAAGTCTTGATAACTGTTGAAAAAGTCTTGAAAACTGTTGAACAAATATTTTGCATGAAAGTTGATGAAGAATACAATTCCCCAATAACTAATACTGTAATTGATATTTTCAGAGCTGTTATTTGACAACTGTGTTTAAATTAATTACAGTAAATACGAATCACGTACATAGTCGTATGTCTTTTTAGGAACACATTAGATTGATAGTATTTAAGATATTGGATGTTAATTTTGGTATTGAAATAAAAATAATGTTGATATCACCCAAAAAAGTTCTTCTCGAAATTTTACTGTGACGGATTAGCAGGAACATCTCCAATGCACTATTGACAGGTGCAGTATTTTCCTTGTACTGATGGTGTAGCAAAATGTAATATATTTTATGTTTTTTGTTTTATTTCACACAAGCAATTTACCCGCGCTTTGCTGCGGTATGGGGGTCGCGGTGGTCGAGTGGAAGCACGCTTGATGGCGTTCCGATGGTCATGAGTTTGACTTCATGAGAAGCCAAGGACTTGTTCCCTGGGCCCAGGGCGTCCCCGAGTTCCACCCAGCTCCAAATGGGTAAAAAGCGGCGGGGTAATGCGTGGAACACTTAACCATGGCATGTGAACTTGCGAAAAAACAACTGCTGCCTTGCAGATGGTCTTGGCTGACCAAAAGCTATTGAAGGAAATCCAGAAAATACAGCAGGCTGAAGTCGGAGACCACGGGCCACTTGGGGCAAAACTCGTGTCACGCGAAAATCAAAATTCAATATTGAGAACGAAGAAGAAGAAGAAGAAGCTGCGGTAAATTAGGATTTTAATTATTGAAAAATGCGCCTTTTTTATAGTTAATTATGAGGAAAAAAAACTATATTTAGGCAATCGTCCTCATAGTGAGAAAGGATGTAATATTTGTTGCCTCTTACCATCACAGGAGAATACTCAACAACTTCCCAAAGTTTCAAGCTTCTATCTACACGGAAGCTTGGAGAATTAGTGTTGATTTAATTTTACATAGCCCATTTTAGGAAGAAAAAAAGGTTTTTGCCCCAGGCCGCCAATGAGTGGAAATTTTAAAAATTCATATAATTACTTTCCTTATTACCATTGCTGGGTGTTACTAAACAACTACATAAGTCTTTATACTTTTACCTACACAGGAAATAGGAGAAGCAGTAATTTTCAGTTTTTAATAGCTCATTTAATAGAAAAACTAAATTGGGGCCTCCGGCATGCAGAAATTGATAACTTACGAAGAACTGTACTCAACAACTTCCAAAAGTTTAAAGTTCTACATACTCAGCACAAAGGACAAATATTGATTTTCAATTTTTACAGATAAAGACAAATAGTTTTTCGGCCCCCAGCCCCACATAATTTGGAAAATTTCTATTTCCTTTTCGTCGTGAGAGGGTATTCAACGACTTCCCATATTTTCATGCTCCTACCTACACGGGAAATAGGAGAATTAGTGATGATTGAGTGAGTGACTGCATTAAAAACTTTATTTGGACCCCAGGCCCCCAGTAAGGGATATTTTAAATATGTTTTCATCTGCTATCATCGTGGAAGTGTATTTAAGAACACCCCAAAGTTGCACGCCTTTACCTATTTGGGAAATAGGAGAATTATAGATTTTCAATTTTTATATAGCTCATATTAGAGAAAAAATGGTTTTGGGGCCCCGCCCACATAAGTGTGTATTTCAAAATTCTTTTACACCAATTTTCGTTGTGAGAGGGTACTCAACAACTTCCAAAAATTTCATGCTCCTAAATACCGAAAATTGGAGAATTAGTGATGAGTCGGTTTTTAATATTAGAAAAGCTATATTTGGGCCAACGTCCCCCCATTAGAGGGAGTTTTAACATTCGTTTTTGCCAATTTTAGTTGGGAGCGTGCACTCAAAACATTACCAAAGTTTCATGCTCCTACCTACACGGGAAATAGGAAAATTGGTGATTTTCAATTTTTATAGAGCCAATATAAGGAAAAAAATTGTTTTTTGCCCCCCGGCCCCACATGAGCGTGAGTTTTAAAATTATTTTTCGCCAATTTTTGTCGTGAGAGGGTACCCAACAACTTCCTAAAATTTCATGCTCCTACCTTACGAAAAATAGGAGAATTAGTGATGAGTCAGTTGATAATATAAGAAAAACTATATTTGTACCCCCGGCCCCAATGAGTGGGAGTTAAAAACATTTTTTCCAATTTTCGTCGGGAGCGTGTACTCACAAAAATGTCCAAAGTTTCATTCATCTACGTATATCGGAAATAGAAGAATTAGTGATTTTCAAAATTTTAAATAGCTCATATAAGGAAAAAACTTTTGGGGACCCCGGCCCCAATGAGAGGGAAATTTAACTATTTTTTTCAAATTATTGTTGAGAGCACGTACTCATCAAATTTCCAAAAATTCATGCTGCTACCTACACGGGAAATAGGAAAATTGTTGATTTTATTTTTTTATATAGCTCATTTCAGGAAAAATGTTTTTGGGCACCCGGCACCACATGATCGAGATTTGTAAAAAAAAAATGTCGCCCATTTTCGTCGCTAGAGGGTACCCAACAACTTCTCAAAATTGCATTCTCCTACCTACACAGGAAGTTGGAGAATTAGTGATGGGTCGGTTTTTAATATAAGAAAAATTTTATTTGGGCCCCCAGTCCCCCATGAGAGAGAAGTTTTACCATCCTTTTTTTGCCAATTTTTGTCGTGAGCGTGTACTCAAAAAATTACCAAAGTTTCATGCTCCTACCTACACGGGAAATAGGAGAGTTAGTGATTTTCAATTTTTATATTGCTTATATCAGGAAAAAAAAACGTTTTTTGGGCCCCGGCCCCCATGGGTGGGAAATTTAATTTTTTTCATCCAATTATTTTCAAGAGCACGTACTTAAAAAATTCTAATGTTTTATGCTTCTACCTATACGGGAAATAGAAAAATTGGTGATTTTCAATTTGTATAAAGCCCATATTGGGAAAAAAATGTTTTTGGCCCACAATGAGCGAGATTTTTAAAATTCTTTTCGCCAATTTTTGTCCTGAGAGGGTACCCAACAATTTTCCAATGTTTCATGCTGCTACCTACATGGGGAGTTGGAGAATTAGTGATGAATCAGTGAGTGAGGGCTTTCCCATTTATTAGTATAGATAAATCTCCTTATTGAAAAAAATTGACATATTCTGTCTGATTAGTTTTAACAGATTAAAGTAGACGATTATAATTCCATTTTTCTTTCATTTCTTGATAACTACTTAGTATCGCTCGCGGATGGCCCGCAGACCAGCACCGTCCAGGAATAATCAGTTTGAGAAGCACTGATCTAAAATTATACTCATGTTCTGTAATCAATTACTGACAGCTACACTGTTCAGAATATTTTTCCATCCTACGCTTAACTGTTTTACTTGTAGTGATGCATTTTGTATACAGTTGAAGATTATAATCGTTTGCAGATTTTCTTGTTTTCTCAGACATTTCATTCCACACTGTAATACCAGTATAGAAGAAAAGAAAAGTATGTATGTGTTTGTTCTGGCCTTGGTCATATAAAAATTGCTTTGATATCCATGTTCATAAGAGTGTTGTATTAGATGCCAAACATGTCACCATTTTTATTTTAAAACAGTAAATACACAAAACAATAATGTAATAAAAACAATAAAATTTGAGTTTTATTTTTATACTGACATGACTATCTGAAACGGTTACTGTCGTGTTAGCTTTTAAATAAAGCTCAAATTTATTGTATTTATTACGAAATCTTCCATGATTGAAGTTATTTAAAAGCTTTATGGCAGTCCCATTCTATATGATGAGGTTTTTTTTTTGAAAAGTTGTTTTGAGTTAATATGCTATTGAAAATATCTATGAAATGAAAAATTATATCGCAGCTTCTCGTGGAGTGCAAAAAAAAGGGCCTTTTTTATATTTGAACAACAAATCTTGGTTTAAAGTTATAGTATATTTAGCAGAAATTGGAAAATAAAACAGCAAACATAGGTTTAGCCTGAAACTTCAGTGATAAGAAACAAATGTTTTCCTATTTTACTATAGTCTAGGGGCGCTTTGGAATATAGGTTTGAGATTATCTTTCAGTTTCGAAGTTAAAACAATTGCCTAATGTAGTTTCACTACTTTTCTCTTTCTTCTTCTATTCTCTATTTTAAGGTTTAATTATTTAATTAGCCGTGTTACTCTTGTTAGTTTAAATATAATCAAGTAGAGTTTATTTGATGCTGGCTTTTGTATTATGATCTAGCTTATCTTTGTTTTCTTGGTTGGATGAGTACCATAAGAGAAAATCCAAGTTTAGTCAAGATCTATCCTTTAGTCCTGTAGCAAATGATACAATTATATAATTGACATTACCTTATATTACTTACAGATCAGTCCTGCTTCACTGTAGTACGTACCGATTAAAGAACGAGCCCTTTTTAGTTTATGATTTATTTTCATAACGGGAGGGGACTGACAAGTGAGTGAGAAGTTAGGCTTTGATTAGTAAAGTTTAGAGGTTATGAAACTACACCCGCCGGTGAGGCCGTCCATAGATGACGTCACGCAACTAGAGTGGATAGGGGTACACATTTTTGTGACGATGTGTGACGATGGGGAGTGGGGTGTTTAAGAAATGTGGCGTTACATGAAAGCTATCAACTTAAAATAAAATTTACGCTGAAATATTTGATTTCTTACAAATTTTTTATGGCGGTTTACATGGCTTCCTGTGTGTGTTATTATATTAGAATGCAACTTTACACTAAATACGTATTTAAATGACCAAAAAAAGGGTTTTTGAAACATTCTCTTTTTCAAATAGAAAATACAGCTTTTTTCGGGGAGGGGGTCAAAGCTTTGTGACGTCAAACCTGGAGTGGGGTCTATGTTTTTGTGACGACGCGTGACGAAAGAGGAGGGGGGGACATTGTCCTGCCAACGGTGTTTGCATAATTAATGAGCTTGATGGCACATAGAACTCAGGAGATGCACTGATAAAATGAAAATACTGGTATTGATTATAAAACAAAAGAAGATGAGCATACCCGTAGAGACACCGTAGCTGTTTTGTGGCTAAAATTATATTTTATCTAACATTTTATTCCTATAGTAATGTTTGCATACATCCCCACCACAAAAATTGTATAGTTGCGTCCATCTCTAACCTCAGGTTTGAATATAAAAAAATACACCCACTTTGACTTTGATCTATTTTATATGCAAGTATCAAGGATTTACTTTATTATTAAAACTTTTTTCTAAGTAAACTACAGAGGAGAATAGAGGTAAAACAATAGCAAGCGATGTGAAAAAAACATGACTGGAGTCAGGAAAAGTCTTATTACAGAGATTGGGACTCACCTTGAATGTTACAAAAACAAGTCTTTATGTTCATACACTGCATCTTACATCAGCACAAAAACAAGTCCTTCTGTTCATACACTACATCTTACATCAGCACAAAAACAAGTCCTTCTGTTCATACACTACATCTTACATCATCACAAAAATAAGTCCTTCTGTTCATACACTGCATCTTACATCAGCTCAAAAACAAGTCTTTATGTTCATACACTACATCTTACATCAGCAATAACTATTTTACTAGAATCACCTGTAAATTATTACAGCACACGGTATATAGCAGAATTATTAACCACCTTTACAAATATAATGGCCTATGCACACACCAACAAGGCCTTAGAAAAAAAAGATCGTGAGAAAAGCAATTAAATGTTTTAATAAACTATGTGTCAAAAGTCTTAGACAATAATGATCAAATAGATACAATATTAGTAGACTGCTCAAAAGCATTTGACAAAGTATATCACCATAGTTTACTATTTAAAGAAAACTCACTGGATCAAAAACTTTTATAATTAATGGATCAAATCTGCACAAATAAAGGTTAGCTCAGGAGCTCCACAAGGACCAGTGCTATGTCCCTTACTCTTTTTAATTTATATAAATGATTTACCCAACAAAATCTCAACAAGATATCAAAATTTAGGCAATTAGCTTATGATTATAGAATCATTAAATCAGAACAAGGTATCGAAATTTCACAACAGAGTTGGATGAATTTATAAAATGGGAAACTAACTGGAGTATGTCTTTGGACACACATTTCTGTCAACTGCTGGGAGTAACAAATAAAAACTAACAAATTAATTCAAAATATTTCATTGATGAAAAAACTAACCAAAACTAAAGATGAAAAATACTTAGGAGTCATAATAAATGAGAAACTATCATGGAATCACCATGGCAAAGGATTTATTTAAAAATCAAGCCAAAAGAAACTTTTACAAAAGTAACAGAGATATAAAACTAAAATGTTACATCACATTTGTGCGACTTTACTAAAATAAGTATATTTTGTATGGGACCAATCCACAAAAGAAAACATTGATAAATTAGAACAAACTCCATAAAGAACTGCAAGATTCATTATTGGTGAATATTCAAAACTCACAAGGGTAACACCATTAGTTAAATCATTAAACCTTGAAACCAAGAGTAAAGTTTTTAAAATACATAAATTACTTAATCCTAAGTTAGAAATACAACAAAAAGATCATTTAATACAATCCGCAGATAGACATAGGGGAAAAAATCTTTCTTATTCGGTAGGCAAAGACACACAAAATCTTTTCCTTCCCGTCCGGAATTGGTTGTCTGAAGAAACCAGGAAAACCAACACTTTACTAACATTAAAAAAAATTATCTAATAAGAATTCAGGACTAAACATAAACAACAGATAAGCGTAATACACAATAATATTCTTTACAGTAGGAGCGCCTGTAACAGAAAAGATAATACACAAAATGTAGATGTAAGTAAGTAGAAATACTTAAGTAACAATAAAGTAATAGAGCAGTTTTTATTATATATTTTTTTTAAGTAGGTACACATTTAATTTTTGGTTTCAACAAAATCGTAAGAGAAAAAAATTCTGACAGAATTGTTAATGCATGGGATTAAATTCGCCTTCTTACATTTGACGGATATACATTTTTCAAATTTCAGTGCATAATTTTTTTTTCTATCTGCGATTCAGTTAATATAATGAAGTGTTAATACTCTATCAGAGTTGAATGCACAACTGGCATATTCGCAGACATATTGACATTTAAACATTTTTTTTTCAATTTTTTCATTCAATTTCATCTCAAATTTAGTACAACTATATTTTGAAATTTAGATACAAAGTAAATTATTCAGACAGTCAATGCATGTTTATCTTAAAAAATAAATTAGTTGACAATAATAATTCTTTACGGACTTTATTTATTGACTCTTGATATTTATTAAATATTGTTAAAAGAAACAACTAAAAAAAACAAAAAAAAACTTTAAATCTATTTATAGATCTGAGCACGTGTAGCAGGTTTAATATGTTTTTAATACCTCATTGAATGGGTGAAGATACACTTATGTTTTGGGAAAATCGTATATAAACAAATCATTAAACGCTAATTAAATTTCATTTTTAGCAGAGAAACATCTCGATATTTGGAATAAACTACAAGAAATGTAGCCCAGAACAACTTCAAGAATATCCTATGTAAATCGTGTCATATACTAATGTATTAGTAATTACTCATATAAGTAAAATTAAATATTTTAGATGTGAATTCAAGAGAATAAAATGATCACTATTAATATGCATTTTAATTATCTTAATGATACACATAAAATGACCATTTTAACGCTACTATTAAACAGTTAGTGATTGAGCTTCAAAAATAAAACTAACATATCGGCAAAAAGCCGTCCACGTGGATATGTAAACAAACAATTTGTTTCAAAGTGGAAATCTAACATGTGATTTGTAATCAGAAAAAAGTGACTGAGAAATCTTTATTTTCAGTATTTTTCAGGTAATTCGATTAGGTATATGCTTCTTTAATCTATGATATAAAAGAAATACAAACTAAATAGTATAAAATAAAATAGGCAAACAATTATTAGAACATTGATTGTCTTTACCATCGAAAAGAATGTTTACTGTTGGTACATAGTAAAGAGATTAATTATAGATAAAGTATTCATGTTTATAAAGATGATGAAATTATATAACTAAACACATTTAAAAACAGATTTGAATAATTTGTAAACATTAGCTCTAAATCCAGAGACGAATACAATATAGACAAAAACATTCAGTAAATGAGACGCATCCATGAGGATAAAGAACAATTCTTGAACTGTAATGATTACAGAAATTGATACAAGATTTGAATCATGGAAAGGCAAATAGACTAAAGTAAAAATGCAGTAAGGTCCGGAAATAACACAATACAAAATGGCGGATGACATCATAAGACGGCTTAAAGTTTGTTCCATACGTTTTGTATAACTAACAAAATATTGATCGTGCCGTTCATTTATATTTTGACATTGACCGTCTTCTGCATTTATAAGCATTCTCTGCCGTTGGCCTCTTGCTTTATAAAGAGCTCTAATTACTAAGATAGTTAATACAGTTATGAGCACGAAAGGTATAGCGATGACAATGACAAATTGAAACATCCTAAACAAGTAGCGCCCTATATGTATGACAACACATGTGTCACGTGAGTCTACGTCAACAAAAATTAAAAACAAAACAGCGAAAATTATTGTCAAAGACAGAGAGACCAACATCATCATTACTATACATCGTTTATTAGAGATCCATATTTTTCGTTCAAACGGTCTACAGATTGAAACATAACGTTCAGCGCATATTATAATTAGTGTCCAATTTGAGATTGCTGTGAATAGTGCACTTGGTAAATGAATGGTCTTACAAAAGAAACTACCCGAATTGATTAGTGGGTTCGCGTACAATAAATTAATCTCAATCAGCTTAGCAAGAAGAGAAACATGATCAATGCCAGCCAGATAGCAAAGCAAAAATGAAGCAGGTCCTCCAAAGTGGAATTTTAATATAGTGACAATCGTCAGGATATTCGCAGGTAAACCAACTCCGAAAAACACCCACATGTAGTATTTCAGGAAAACTACTTTCTGACGGATGGTCTCGCTTGTTAAACTATCATCTCTGAGGATATAAGTAGAAATATAATAAATCAAGAGATGAAATTTTATATATTCTTTACATAAACATCAATTTCAGAAAGACCTAAAATCCGTACTATCATAGCCTTATAACGAGAACGTGTACTTGCAAATACTTACAAGCATTCTATATATATGTCAACTAATGTGAGCATATGCTTATCGATAATCTTTCAAAATTAATTAATTTTTATTTTTCAAATGGAAAATTAGTTGTTGGTTTTTTTGTTTTTTGTTTTTGTTTTTGTTTTTGTTTTGTTTTTGTTTTTTTGTTTTTTGAGAATTGATTAAAAAATGAAATGTATTTTAAAATGGGAAACAGATTACCTTTAAACGTAAGTTCCCATTAAAGACGGTCAACTCGAAACCAATTAAACTTTCAAAGATTTAATTTAGACTATTAAGTATAAAAGACTACAAATATTGCTTACGTCGGAAAATTATCGTTTAAACTGTGATATTTTTAAAATAACATTTTCTTTAAATATGTTCTCTTCCCTTTGAATGTACTGCCTTACTAACTAAATTAAAAGAATTGAAAGATAAACAACTTAAGTTTGATTGATAGTGCTCATTAAATGAAGCAGAGATAAGTGTAATTCAACAAAATGGGCATCTGAATGTGAATAAGTCTTCAATAGAATAAACAAGAAGATAAATCATTTCAAATAAAAGCAATATTGATTATCCCTTTTTTACGATAATTTTTCATTAGTAATTACAAATAAATTTAGTTTAAAATTTATAAACTTGATATATTTATCCTCCAGAAACTAAAAGTTGATGGAAAA
>MUZC01003640.1:610953-621089 GCA_002072015.1 Radix auricularia
CACACTGACAACAATTCATTTTGTGCCAAGCTGTTTTGAGTTTATTAGTTGAATAGTATACAACGGGAATAAAGATTGATATAAAGTGAATTGTTACTATTAGAAAAAATGTGCGGGAATATATAATGATTGACATAACATTTATAAGGAGATCAATTTCTCACCATTTTCTTAAAAAGCAGCATTGTTCTTATGTTTTTATTCACGTCAAAGGAACATGTGCCTTGATAACAAATAAACCATATTTTCCTCTCTCCCCAAGCCACAATATTCACAAATATTATCTGGCTAAAAATATCCTATTCGTCTTGAACTAATTTCATGCTTAGACTATAAATGAAATGGGTGTCTAGCGAGCTATTTCTAAGAACCAAAGAAATCCTGTGGAAAGATATTGTTTTAATGTTTTGACTCACGTGAAAAGAAAGTGAACTTTGCCCGTTATCTTTTTGTAACTGTTAACGACATTTGTTATTCTGGTAGAGAATATACCATGCGTTATTAAAGGGGTTCGAGCATGGTGAAAGAAAGCCATCAATCGATCTGAATGGAAGGATGTGGTTGAGCAAGCCAGGGCCCTACATGGGCTGTAGAGCCACGGATGATAATGATGTTGCTATATTAAAGCTGAAATACCAAAAATTGGGTAATATTTAAACTAATAAAATGTTTATTTTTCTTGACACACTTATCTTTGTTTTTATTAAGAAGGGTTTGATTTATCACAACCCTAATTTCTAGATCCGTTTATATTAATTTTTAAGGAGAATTTGAGACCCAAAACTAAATAATGTTACTCTTATTGTGCCTACCCCGTAGCGTAGCACGGGTATTTTGCTCGTGAGTATTAAAACGCAATCTCCAGCAAAGAATTTATGACATTTTAATTAAAAGAAAATCATTCTAGATTACATTGAAAGTATTTGCAAATAATAACAATTCATAAAGTAAACAAAACAAGTGCTATCTAACAAATTGCTGTTAAAATCACGGGAGTTGAACGAAAAGAGATTTTTGACAAATTCTTTTTGCAATATTGTTTTTAATATTATTACATACCGAATGGCATTTGTTTCAAGCCGATATATGTTATGGTTGATGAGAAATTAACAAAAATACTACTAATTGTTCGGTTTGGGGATCTTCCAGGATAGCCAGTACATTTTGTCGGTAATTGTTAACCCCGTGCACGTCCTTGATACCTCCTTAACATATTAGCAACATATCCAAACCCCTTAATTGGTATAGTTTAGGAGTTGTTGCTAGTGCAAACTTGAAAAGACAGGAAAGATATTTCAAATAAATCAACGCAATTTGTCCAAATGAAAATTGCGTTAAAAAACTACTATGCCCTACCTGCTAAATTTCAGCTCGATTTGATCACAAGAATAGGGTTTTAAAAGCATATGTAATGTAATGCGCACTTGGCGACAGACTAGCGTAAATATTTACAAATCGGAATTATATTTTTTTAAAGTGCGGTTAAGTACGCATATCGCCGATCGACAGGAACATATTAAAAAGGTTGTTAAATATAATACGCACAGCGACTGTCTAGCACAGAAATGTACATGCAACAAAGAGATTTATAGATATAATCTAAACATTCATTAAAAAACTACTGTATATTGGATCGATTTGAAATTTTGATAGATAATTTTATCATCACAACAAGTCTGCTGAAAAATAAAATAAGCTCGCTAGCAAACAGAGAAGTGGGTTTAAAATCGATGCAAAGTTTTATTTGGAAAAGAAGCAGACAATCAAGTAGACGCCATTTGTTCATTTAAAGTTTAAAGGCTTTTTAAAGGAAACGTTTTTTTTTCCTTCTGCGACTAAAAGACTAGGGATGAGGCAGATTTTTCGTGTGGAAAATAACAACTGAAATATTAGATTTTTAATTTAGATACATTGTTTCACATCATCTCCTCAGCCAATTTTAACAGCCGCTTTTAGTTTAAAAGTTATGGTCAGAAAGGATTTTTAAAGCAAAACAAGTTTATATATATATTCAAGTATTTATTTTCTAATAATTGTGACAGATACATTTTTTAAAGAAACATTTTGTAATAATTGGAACAGATGCATTTTTTAAAGAAAACTTTTTATATCCATAAAAGAATGACTAATCAAGTTGTTCTTAAAAAACAGCCAATACTTATGACTGACCCTTTTGTTCCAGGAGGGCTTAGAAAAATCTACCCATCTTGCTTTCTGAAGCTGTAAGCGTGAAAGAAATGTTTTAAAATATCACCTTCCATGTAGGAATTCGTTGAAGGAAAAGGTTACAACCCTAACCATTGGAATAATTATCTAAATGTTTTCAAATTAGATGGGATTTATTTCTCTCTTAATAAATTTCAAATAAAATTGGTTTTACTTGCACCAGTCGCAACGACATTTAAGAAATTATTTACAAGGATTTTTTTAAAACCTATGGGGGTCATACAAATTGTCACCAGATGATTTGTTTAAAGATGTCCTGTACAAAAATATAAAACAGGCCAAATATTGCGTCTCTAAACACTAAAAATGATTCCATATTTTTTTAGTTAATGAATTCTACTTAATAGCTATGGCTATGATACAAATAAACTGTACCACCCAGGCCAGATTATAGCCCTTGCTGATATCGTTAATTAAAACTTGTTTTTTCAAAATTGCTACATTTTCTTCATTTTTTATGTGTTTAGCATCGGAAGGAAAGCTAATAAAAAAATTAGAAGTGTTAAAATTTTATTTTTTAGAACTCCAAATATATATGTTAAAAAATATTTTAATAAGATAATTGATTTTAAAATATTATAATTAAGTTAGTAGATTGTTTCAAAGAGTCTTTTTTCAAAATGAAAAATAAAAGTTGTTTCAATTTTTAAATTTTTTATCTAGGAAGTAAAGAGTCAGCTAGGTGACAACTATTCTGATCTAAAGGACTCCTATGTTTTTATTTCAACTCAACACACATCCTACTAAAGAGAACTTCATTAAATTAATCAAATAAAAATGCTTTTAATCTATAGGACAGATTAGTATTAGCAATGAAACTTATATTAACACAGACTTCTACCCTTTTGGTTTTTTTACTAAAAGACAAAGTTTTCAGAGAGTGCAGAAAGAAACCTAAATCACATGTACATTTTTATAAAAGGCAGTGAAATAAGATTTGAAATGAAGTATAAAATATTTGTATTACAAAACGTAAAAAGATTTTTTTTAAAATTACATTGAAAATGAAACGAAATGGCTCCTTTTTGGTTTGAATTATTATTTTATATCGCTGAAATCTAAAACAAAATTTTAAAAAAAAATTAAGTTTTAATGATGGTTGATTGATTTGTTCCTTAAAGTAAAGACAAGACTCCCGAGAGAGAGCAAATCAAATCAACGATCATTATTTTTTAAATTTTTAAAATAAATTTCAGCGATATAAAAAATAATAATAATAATAATTTATTTCAATTATTATTTTATATCGCTGACATTTAAAACAAAAATAAAATAATAATAATTTTAAATGATCTTTGATTTGATTAGTTTATTAAAATCAAGACTAGACTCCTGAGAGAAAAAAGCACAGACATTACTTACTTGATGTTATTACCAGCAGACTGAGGCCGACTTCACTGGCTGAAACATTCGTTTCCTGCAGTGATCTAACATTAAAAACAGATTAACAGAAAATCACGGTACACTCGCCCCACATGGGATGAA
The DNA here is from genome assembly GCA_002072015.1 of Radix auricularia. Classification (NCBI taxonomy): domain Eukaryota; kingdom Metazoa; phylum Mollusca; class Gastropoda; family Lymnaeidae; genus Radix; species Radix auricularia. Next base: position 614,665 of record MUZC01003640.1, read on the forward strand.
TGTTGTCTTTTCTCTGACCACCTAGGCGTTTGCCTCGCCCACTCTCTGCTTTCCTATATAAATTCGCCCTGTCATCTCTCAGTTTCACTTTCTTGGATACTTTGGATTTCACCGCAGCTAAGTTTCTTCATCTTATTTTTTATTTTCGTTTTATTTGTGTATTGTATGTTCGTTGAAAAAGGCTCTTTGCCGAAACGTTCGCTGTTTTGTTACGTCCGGTCAGGCTAACCCTTACCTTGTTAAAATCTTTTCCATTTAATTTTTTATAAGCCTGATTGCAGTCCTACCCCTCATTTTGTTAAAAAATACGACATGGGAGAGGATCAAAACATGTTTAAAGAAAAGAGGCTATGCTTGTAAAATTCGCTAGAGCGAATAAAATTATTATTTTATATCGCTGAAATTTTTTAACAAAATTTAAAAAAAAAAATAAGTTTTAATGATGGTTGATTGTTTTGTTCCTTAAAGTAAAGACAAGACTCCCGAGAGAGAGCAAATCAAATCAACGATCATTATTTTTTAATTATTTAAATAAATTTCAGCGATATAAATAATAATAATAATAATAATTTATTTCAATTATTATTTTATATCGCTGAAATTTAAAACAAAAATAAAATAATAATAATTTTAAATGATCTTTGATGTGATTAGTTTATTAAAATCAAGACTAGACTCCTGAGAGAAAAAAGCACAGACATTACTTACTTGATGTTATTACCAGCAGACTGAGGCCGACTTCACTGGCTGCATCATTAGTTTCCTGTTTTAGACATCCGATCCTGCGTGAATCTTTGCTATATGAGCAATTACGTAATACTTGGCATCGGCATCACTAACGCGGCCGATTACCGATTATTTCCGATTATACGAGAATCGGCGATACCGGATAGCAGAAACGGGTAGCGGTTCAGCCCTTGACTACATCCTGAGTTTTTATCTATATTGATATTTTCTCCCGCAAACCTACCTGTAAAACTCCTAGCTGCATGTGTTCGTTACCTCATCAACATCATATCGCTTCAGATATTTTTATCTTACCCCCCTCCTATTCAAGCCCCACCCCCAACTGTGTCTTCCATCCCGTAAGTGTAATATCTAGGTCTTACCTTCAAATCCACATGAGATCCTACCTCAGTTGTACCATTTAGCCTTTTTGATATATAGTCTTTTAAATGTTTCACTCAGGTTTTTCTAACACGAGGCCACATGTCTTAGTACTTATATTATCTCACCACCTCATCCCCACCACCAGCACACACAAGTATTCCTTTGTTTTTTTTATATTATCATTTACTTTTTGTGTTAAATGGATAAAATTTTCTGGACATAAAAAAAATGCACTCTCTTCTAAGAAATATTTTGAAGTAAAAACATTTTGTGTATAGATCTAATAGGCTACAAAGATCTATACATAATCTAGATACATCATGTAATTGTTTTTTAAAAAGTATTTAAAATCTATTGCTTCTTAAAAATAAGCAGCAGAAACAGACATAAGCTTCAGCTTTTTAAACCTAGGGTAAGTTCTGGCAGTAATTGAGTTATACAAATGCTCATCAGCAAAGAATAAAATTAAATCGTAAATAATTTTAAACAGTGTAAAAATAAAAAAAGTTAAATGCCAAACAAAACATGACGGGGGTACGATTTCCTGGGATTATTATACGTTGTAAATTTTAAACTTTAAGAGACTGTGTTTGCGTTACCTGACATGGATGAAAATCTGACAAGTATTTCGCCAATAAAAGTGCCTGGATATTGCGCTACAGTTTGTAAGTCTTGTCATTTAACTAAACCCATCACGAATTGATATTAAATCATTTTGTTTTTTAATTGGAAAGTTTATATCATTGGAATACTTAATGCTTGACGTCGTGATGTTTCTGTTCAGCCACTTAAGATGCGTACAAGCATTGTAACAATAATTATACCTTTCCACTTAATGCAGAAAGAACCATGGACACATTAGATATTTTAACCAAAGCCATCCAAAATCCAATAAAACACCATATCCTAATTACCGATGCAAGTTTGAGAAATCCCTCACTATCTAATCAACATTCCAATTAGTTCTGATATTGAATCAGAATTCAAAGGAAATTGTCTATTTAGACTACAAGTGAGTGTATTTGAATATTTAAAGAGGCTTTACGGCTAGCTAGCGTAGTGCGCTCGCCTCACAAGCTGAAACGCGTGGGATCTAGCCCACGTTAAGCCACATGTAGATAATTATTATTGATTGGAAAGCCCTCCACTGACTTGGAGAGGAGATGGGCGCCGCAAAATATACTAAGCCCCGAGAAAATCTAAAAGGAAACTTTAGAATCCCTACGCCTAAGACCACGAATTTATTGGGGAAAATGACAACGTAAGATTATGTTATTTTGAAGTGGACGGTTTTTTTTTTTTTTACTAATCTCTAGCAAAAAGAACTCAACAAACTGTAAACAATGTTTTCTCTTATAGTAAGATAAACTTTTAAAAAATAAATCTGAACTGTTGCGATATACTGTTTACGTTTACTAAAATATGTGTTATATTTTTATAAATATTCTACAGGTTTTAAAAAATCAGTTTACAATGCTCTAAGGAATTAAAAACAAACCTGATAAATATTTTCCGTTCTTTTTCAAAACTACTCCCTAGCTACTGACATTTATCCAGTTCATTGCGCCCTTTAAATAGAACATTATATACATTAGCACATGGTTGTAACAGATTTCCCTGTAATACGTTAATTGCCCAGAAAGGTTAAACGTGACTCGTTTAGACGCTCGCCCCCAAGTTCGCTCGACATATAATACTATTTTTAAAATACATTTTTTGTAGAAACCACATGCTTGAATCTAGATGTTATATCGTGCTTATGTAAAGTTTTATTTTTAATTTACCTTTTGGTATAGGCTATTGATAAATATTTATTTAATTTCCTTAAAAGTCTCAAACAAATTGCGTTAACTTATATGTCACTGTCCTATCGGAAAGAAATCTGTTATGTGGTTTTTGTTTCCCGCAAACAAAAATGTGATTTCATATACATACATTTTTATTTTAGGGCTATTAACGATTAACTTAAATATAATCGTTAATTTTCGAAAAATTAAAGATTAATTAATCATTTTATTTTGATTAAAGCAAAAGGTTAAAATTTAAGATGTCATAAGTACTCATAAGTAACTCTTATTAAACGTTCTTGTTGAAAATCTAAATAACATTGGAATGTCTCCGTTGTATGTCAATTTTTGAACCAACTATGCAAATTGACAAGTGTGTTGACATTTTTGGTTCAATTGAGGAGTGGGTCTAATAGACAATATAACCAACCGAGCTGAACAATCATACACATGGAAGTAACGTAGGTAACTGGTATGCACAAAACGGTCTTGGCAAGGAATGACATTATCTGATATTGGTGTTCATTTAGTTTCTACCATTGTAGAGGATTAATGGATTTAGGAACTTTTATTTCCATTTGTAACGCAGAAATTCATTAAAAGAGCTGTCGTCTTTTTTTTTTGTCTCTTAGTCTATCTCTTTTACTGCCATTAGCTTATACCGCTTTTCATTTCGTTTGATACGAAGCTGAAGTGGTAGAACCATGAACAACCTTATCAACAATTTGAACATTCCCCTCAGTCAATAGTTTAAAACCAAAATATTCGTGTAATCATCAAAAAATGTGTTATTATTTTTTGGACTCAATTTTTTATTATTATAATGTCATTTTTATTTGTTTTTTACTTCCATTAATTTGTAAGTGAAGGATCGATTAATCGTTAAAAAAGTATTTTAATCTTTAAAATTTGTTAACGTTATTCGAGAAAAAAATCGTTAATCGCCACGTTGGTGGCCAAAATTGAAAGAAATGTCATGGGTCACGGGATGGACATCGGTTGGTCCGGCTTAAAGATCACTCATGTCCCGTCTTCTGCTCTTTCGGCCATCTCCAACTGTACGCTAGTGATCATGTGTTCCGAGCGTTACGTGGAGATCTGTCATCCGATATCATCTGTCGTCTACCAAACGATGCATAAAGATCATCTTGTGCACTTCAGTGGTTCTTACGTTGTTTACTGGAGTCTATTATTTTATTTTCGTTGATCAGGTCGACTCTAACTGTACTGCTAAATATATTTAGCAACGTGTGTTTTCACTGCAGTCATTCCCTACATTAGTCTAAAAATCATGACAATAGCCATCACCCGAGCTCTGCTCATTGCCCAGTACAACGGTATAGACTTCACACCAACGAACATCCGGGAAAATGAAGAGAACAATGAGTCTTCTGATGATACCTGAGGTGCTGATTTATTGTTTTATTCATGCGCCATTTACAGTATTATTTTTGGTGGGGCCGAACTATGAATTTCTTATGCCACAACATTGATGGTCAAAAGCTGAGTTAAACAAGGTTGTGTACTCGCACAACACTCTTCGCAATATTCTTATCTGTACTTCTTCGATACGCATTCAAGGATAGCAGTGAGGGAATCTGGTTACATACCAGAGCTGATGGAGTATTTTTCAACACTGCCCGCCTCCGAGCCAAGACCAAAACGACGGATGTCCTAATTCGAGATCTACTATTTGCGGATGATGCGGCACTAACAGCACATACAGAATCTGGTTTGCAACTACTCGTGTCAAGCTTCTCCAATGCCTGCAAAGAATTTGGTCTGCAAATCAGCTTGAAAAAGACAAACACCATGGCCCAAGACACTCGACCTCCTCCTACCATAAATATCTATAATGAAAACTTGGATGTAGTGGACAGCTTCAACTACTTGGGATACAGGTTTCCAATACACTGTTTATTGAAGAAGAAATAAACAGAAGAATTGGCAAGGCAGCTGCAACTATGGCTAAACTAAATATGCGGGTCTGGCAAAACACCAAGATAACGTAGAAAACCAAACTGTGTGTCTATCGAGCCTGTGTCATCAGTAAACTACTATATGGGACCACTTATACATCACAAGAGCACAAGCTTAACAGCTTCCATTTGAGATGCCTGCGTCGCATTCTTGATATTAAATGGCAAGACAAAGTGCCTAATAGTGAGGTCCTAATGCCTACCAATACCCAAAGCATGCTCGCAATTCTTAGTAAAAGACGCCTGAGGTGGCTAGGACATTTCAAAAGAATGAGCCCCGGCCGCATCCCGAAGGACCTCCTATATGGTGAACTTGTTTCAGGAAAGAGGAAAACAGGTCGCCCACGCTTGCAATTTAAAGATGTCTGTGAAATGGACATGAAAGCAGCCAAAATACATACAAGTGACTGGGAGTGTAAGGCAGAAGACCGATCTACGTGGCGCACAGTTGTCAAAGAGGGCGTCATAGTAGCCGAGGAGCGAAGAATGGAGGAGGCTGCAGACAGAAGAGCTAGGAGAAAGGCCAAAACATTTGGAAGCACAGAACTCGTGTGTGGAAACTGTGGTAAAGACTGTCACTCAAGGATAGGACTGCACAGTCACTCGAGAAAATGCAACCCAACCCAACGGTGTTGCACCATCGTCTCGCGAGACGGAAGGATGCCGATAATGGTCAAAATGTAACACTTTATAAAAAAAAAAAAAATTAATTGGCAGATTATGGCCACGATGTCAACTTTTTCGTATACTGTATGTTGGTAAAATAATTTCCATCAATTGTCTACAAGTTGTTTTGATCTGTTTGTCGATAAGATGTTATTATTAGGTGAACAAGTTCGTTGAATGTCAATTTGAATCTTGTATCTTACAATATATGAAAACAATATTTATGCAGAGAATCCTCAACTGCGTTGAGATATTTCTGTTTTTAATAATTTAGAAAACAGTATAAAAAATATCCCATTGCCTGCATCGCCTGCATGTTATGTTTTAGAAAATGAAGCATTAAAGATAACAAGTTTACAAGATAGGTAACACTTTTTTCTTAGTTTTTTAAATAAACTGATTATTTATTAACGCTAGACACAAAAGAACTGAAATTTCAATCACGAAAAATAAAGAGAACTTTTCAGCTACAATTTAGACTGGTTCATCTCTTGGCCTTGAGAACAAATGAGAATAATTACAACTATTACAATATGCCTTCTTGATCACGTTGTCAAATTTTGTTGAGTATGCAAGCTGATAAAACGAAATGGACAAATATCTCCAATGCAAACCATTTAATTTGATACGAAGTTTTACGATGTCAATTCAATGAATATTTTTTTTTTTTAAAAAGCAGTACAATGCATTTTTCAGCAGTTAAAATAAAAGAGTTTCTTTAATTGAGTTAAATTCTTATTGTCTTAAACTTCTAGCACAAGGTCTGGGTTCGTCAGGATGTCTTCATCCAGTGTGGGGCGGGGTGTCAAACATTGGTCTCTGGGGTTTCCGTTTCTGAAGATATAATTTCAATGCATTTTTATTTTTAAAAAAAAAAAAAAAA
>MUZC01003640.1:623758-647819 GCA_002072015.1 Radix auricularia
ACACACACAGACACACACACACACACACAGACACACACACACACACACACACACACACATACATACATATATATCACTCTACGAATTACAAAGTATCATCATATGATTTATAAGTATTTACTTGTTTTCAACAAGTTTTATCTTTTTAATTTTTATAATCTGACCCGTGAATATTTTTGACTGAATTGAATATCGTCCATTTTACAAAAAGTTTGGAAAACCCTAAACTAATTACATTTGTGTCCTAACATAACGTTATTCGATGCTTATAAAGTGCTAGCCTTACGAAATTCACATTCCTCACCAACTAAAACATTAACTAAATCCCCATGAGAAAGTAGAATTTTGAAAAACATTTTTATCAGATTCCTATCGCATTTTACTAATACCTATATCTATATATATATAAGACGCATTTGTTGTCCGTCTGTCTGTCTGTCTGTCTGTCTGTCTGTCTGTCTGTCTGTCTGTCTGTCTGTTCCCTAATAACTCAAGATCCAGACAACCCAGTAAAGTGAAATTTAATAAACGTACACACAATTATATGGGGAAGGTTCTTAAATAGGTTTCGTTCCATAAATTCACACTAATGGGCGCGGGGGGCCCAAAAACTGTTTTCCTTATTTGAGCTATATAAAAAATGAAAATCAACAACTTTTCTATTTCTCGAGGAGGCTGAAGCATGAAATTTTAGGAAATTGTTGAGTACACTTCTGAAATGGTAAAAGCAAAAATTTTTTTTAAATTACCTCTTTCTGGGGGCTGGGGGCCCAAATTTAGTTTTTTCCCTTATATGAACTATATATAAAATCTATGAAATATATGAAAATAACTAATTATCCTACTTTACGGATATGTAGAAGCATGAAACTTTGACAAGTTGTTAAGTACGCTAACCCGACGATATTTTGCGAGAAACAATTTTAAACTTCCCACTCATGGGGAGCCGGGGGCCCAAATGTAGTTTTTTTTAAAAACTATATACGCTATATAAATACTGAAAATCACCCATTCTACTATTTCCCGTGTAGGTAGAAGAATGAAACTTTGGGAAGTTGTTAAGTACACTCTCCTAACGATAATTTGCACACAAACATTTTAAACTTCCCACTCTTTAAGGGCCGGGGGCCAAAATGTTTTGTTTTTTCTTATATTAAAAACTCACTCATCTCTAATTCTCAAATTTACCGTGTAGGTAAAATCATGGAACTTTTGGAAATTCTTGAGCATATTCTCCCGACAAAATCATTTCCCCCCCATTATTTGAGGTATATAAAATTGAAAATAACTAATTCTCCTATTTCCCAAGTAGGCAGAAGCATAAAATTTTAGGATATTTTTAGTACATTTTCCAAATTATGTCAGTCAAAAATATATTTAAATGATTACTTTCTGGGGTCCAGGGGTCCTAATGTTTTTTTTCCCTTTATGAGCTATATAAAAATTGATAATCTCTAATCTTCTATTTCCCGTGTAGGTAGAAGCATGAAAGTTTGGCAAGTTGTTAAGTACACTCTAATGACGCTTATTTGCAAAAAACAAAATGAATTTTAAAATTACCAATCTTGGGGGCTAGGGGCCCAAATGTAGTTTTTTCTTAAATTAAAAACCGTCTTATCTCTTATTCTCAAATTTAATCATATAAGCTATATAAAAATTGAAAATCTTTAATTCTACTATTTGAAATAATGGGAATTCGGAAATTTTTTTATTACACAACCACCATGGAGCAGTCTTAACTGGTGTGCCAGAGTTTTGGGATTGCTGGTATAGAGTTGAAGACACTATGCTTTTCTGATAGGCATTTGTATTTGACCTGCTTTAAGATAAATGTACACTTTTACTTCATGCAAATAAACAATATAGTACGCTTCTACAGAAAACCTCATTTAAAACCCGTGAGAAGCCGGGTACTTGCCTCTAGTTTATTTATATATTTGAAAAACCACGCAAAGCTTTTAATCTTTAGCTAAAAATTGTAAATACACTTGAGGGAAAAAAAGAACCTTCATGGCCTAACCTGTAGGCTTTGTTGACTCCATACTTTGTTTTATTCGCCTCATTGTAGACCAGCAGATATTTCAGTTTGTGAAAATTGTAATCATAAACAGCTTCTTTCTCAGTCCGTATTAGACGTGGAATTATCTTTGGTTGATAAACAATTATTGAAGGATCCTGATGGTATACCAAAATTATCACTTTATGAAGGTGAACAGTAATAATGATTACGTTTTTTTTATAAAAATTGCTAAAAAAAAATAAATAAAAAAAAATAAATTTTAAAAAAAAAACGTTTCCTTTTTCTAGAGTAGCTACATAGCAAAATGAGCAATGAATGAAGTTAATTGTAAATATATATGTGTATGTGTTTTTAGAATAAAATTGCATTCTTTTCTATACGCTGTTTGTGAATATTAAAGTATATAAAGCATGTGCTTATTTAGACAGTAAGCCGGAAAGAATTTTAAAATTTAATTTTTTAAATTTATATTTTTTTATCTTTGAAAAAATGATGGAAACGTTGCAAAAGAGTTCTTTAAAAAATAAAACATGTAAAATAGTGTTACTTTCAATTTACAATGAAAGGACATGATAAAAACAACCAATAAATACAACATTAATTACAATAAACTTAGCCACCAAATATCCTGTATGTGGTATGATCAAGTCAATGGCCAAACTCAACACCAGTTATATTATGTAGGGATCCCCAATTGTGTCATTGGAGATGCTATTTCTGTTAATTTGCAAACAACTGATAAGTTTATTCGATTTTCATGGGAATGATACATGACTTTTCAACATTACATTAGTTATAGGATGATGATGGAGCAGTGACTGGTGAAGTCTAATTTCAAATCAAATAATTTCATTGTACTTGAGAAATTAAACTACCCGACAGAATAACCAGTAAACAGAAATTTTAAAACGTAAATTTAATAAGCTAAGGTTACTTTTGGGCTACTAATTTAAAAATGTGTGGGAGTGGCATTTGATGACAGAGACTATATATGTTGCAGCACATTGTCAGTACTTTATTTGCAGTATTGGAAACACTGTGCATGAAACCATTTTATTCAAAGGCGTTGCCTTAAGATTGCTGTGTGTTTTGAGTACCTTCTTAAGATATAATCATACGTCTAAAATTAATAAATACAAATGTGACCTTCTAATCTCACAGTCGTCTGTTCAAATTTCATAACACAATGACATCTAAATGTTTTTAATTATTAAAATAAAATTGTTTATCTAATCTAAATCTTAAAGTGACCTGAGTCAGAGGGATACTTTCAGGAACTATGTCCAAGTGCTGAAACCTGTTGCTGGTGCCAGCGATGTCCAAGTCAACTTTAAAGTGCATGATGTGGTGATGTAAGGAACCCATACGTCCATCATTGAGCTGGTAACCGTAGTCACTCAAAATATCTTTGAAAGGGGTCACTTGGATGTATCCTTCAAATGAAAAATTATGATAATGCTAACTTATCCCTTTTAGTCATCGTTTAACTGATTAAAATCTTCATTAATCTACAAAAGGCATAGCTTTAAGAAGTAACCAAACTCCTAATCTTACCATACTCATTTTTCTATTGCTCAAACTGAACTAAAGCATAAATAAATGATAGTTTTCACACAAGTAAGGTACAGTTTTTAAATCAATTTTATAAAAATTAAGTAAATTTACTTGAATATTAAGTTTTCAGCATGGCTTAACTGCTAATAGTTAAAAATATATTTTTAAAAAATCTGTTTAATTTGGGAAAATTGCTTTACGTCTTATATATACTTAGATTCTATATGTAATAATAAATAACAAGGACTTGATAAAGACGTGATATAGATTTCAATACTCACCAGTGCTCATAATTCGTGACTCAATGACTCTATTTTGATGAAACATAAAATCTATGATATAATCATAGTTATCTACGGTCAAAGCAGACCTGTAAAGATAGCGAGAAAAATAGAAAGATAAATTGTGTGTGAGAGAAAGAGAAAGATAGTATATATAACGGGCTCTTCAGTTTATCGCTGTACACACACTCATCGCATCTCCAAATTTGAATTTCTAACGAATCTATTTCTGTGAATTCAAAAATTATTTATGAAAAAGGTGTACCACAAATTTTATATCATGTGCCACAACGAATTTTTTTTGGTTTAAAAATGTGTATGTAGATCTATCAATACTCTGCATTTTATGAATGAATTATGATTCCTACCATTTGCAAAATATGTTTGTGTGCTGAGCACTTGGCCCATGGTTTTATGTTTTCTCCATTTTTAAAGCTATGGTTTAATTATTTACGTTTTAGCCATCTCATATGTCCTTGTAGTGTAAGAGCCGTGTTTAATTTCGTGGAGATAATGTTCATATGTTGCACTCTTTCAAGGCAATAGAAGTCACGGAGGCTACTGGCAAAATTGAGGAGTGAATTAAATGTAACATGCTATAGGCGTCACATTCTTGTATTATGTGATCATCTATAGGCGTCACATTCTTGTATTGTGTGATTATCTTTAGGCGTCACATTCTTGTATTGTGTGATTATCTTTAGGCGTCACATTCTTGTATTATGTGATCATCTTTAGGCGTCACATTCTTGTATTATCTGATCATCTTTAGGCGTCACATTCTTGTATTGTGTGATCATCTTTATTTTTAAGTTCAGTTTTTTTTCTATTTTTAGCGCATTTTCGAGAAGTCGAATGCGCTATTGCACCCGTTTTGTCCGTCTGTCATCACCTTTGATCACAGCATCCATAAGTCCTAGACCCATGATGTATAAATGTTTTTTGTATGTCCTGACCTGCCATTTGTGCATCAACACTCAGTTACTCGATCCGTTAAAAAACCCCGTTAAAACTACCACAAAACTTTGCGAATCGAGAGGTAACACTGGCGCAGGGAACGGCCGCCATTGCCGGAAGTCGAATACATCATTTTTCAAGCATTCAAGAGTGGTGCGAAGGCGTGCAAAAGAATTAGTTTTTTTTTTTGTTTTTTTTTTTGTTGACGTCATTAGAATATGTGTAAAAGTTTAGAGAGTTTTACGTCATCATTTGTGGTGACTTGTAGTTAGATTAAAGAGAAAATATTTTTTTTTAAAATGTAAAGAAATGACTTTTAAATTTTAAAAAAAATGTCAGGTATATTCATTACACAAGAAAATTCATAAAAATATGTCTAAAATCGAAACACAATTACTGATAACTACATAATGCTGATATCTAACATAAGTACTGATACATAATACGAAAATGCGCTAACACGTCCTGAGTTCCAAAAGGGACCAGGCTTAACATGATTTTTTTAAATTAACACCGGGAAATTCTAAAAACCAACTTATAATATTCGTTAAATCCTAGATGAGTATTAACTAAAGTGCGCTATTTAGATTCTTTTTCTAGTTTACACTGTAGATAAACTTGAGAAGATAAATTTCAGTGAATATCTGTGTTCTGTCTAGATTTGTGAAAATATGTTCAATTCTTGAAAGAGTGTAAGATTCAGTTACGAAAGCATGATTTATTGTGGCTATAGTAAGCTTAGCTGCAAACATACCAGAAAATGTAATGAATTGAAAGCACTGATTGTTAAAAGAACGTACCTCAGAGTAAGCACGGTATCAAGTATGCCACCATATTTTTAAAAGAACGTACCTCAGAGTGAGCACGGTATCAAGCATGCCACCATAGAAAGATCCACTGTCCCGCTCGTACGATGCATGTCTCCTCAGTGGATAGCCGTTGTTAAATTCGAAGAGGCAAAATGCCGAGTCAAAGACATCAATTTCCTTCTTATCTTGTCCCATAAAAGTCTGAATAAAGAAAGTAATTATGGTCTACATATTGATCTCAAACTCATAGTTATCACATTTGAGAAAGTCAGCAACGAGTTCCTCATCTGAAGGTCATAAAAATCAGTCGCTATAAAATACTTTATAAGTAACTTTAGCACAAATGCAATTCTTGAAAGTTACCTTAAATCCCCTGTACCTCAAATGATCATTTAAAAATGTTGTTGAACAGACTTCCAAATGAAATTTAATTTGAAATGTTTCTTGTGGAATAGATATTTAGAGATAAAAACGCTCTTCAATGGAAAAAATCACGTAATCAATTTATAGAAACATTGACTGGTCCACAAGACTTTAATCATTTGTTAACAGGTGCCGTGAATAAATGACGTAATTTTGGTGGGATTATAAACCCCTTTCCCCCCTCGTACCAATTCGTCACAATAATAGGACATGTCAATGCTGTGACCCACCCCCTTAAAGCGATATTGTCTATTTAAAAATTAGCATTGTGCTAACCACACAATCCCATGCTCGTTAGTGGTCAACGAAACTTGTGAACGCCTCTTCACTTGCTCACATAAGGGATCAATTTTTATTTTTATTTTTTAAAAATTACTTTAGTATGTATTTAGTGAAAGGCTGCATTCAAATATCGTAACACGCGTAAATCCATGCAAAACAAAATAAAATAAATAGTGAGAAATCGATCATTTAAGTTGAACTCTGACTTATAGTAGCGTGTTTTGATGTGACGTCACAATTCTTAAGCCCCCCTCCCCCTAGTCACACATCGTCACAAATGTAGGGACCCTCCCCTCCCCTTTAGGTGGGTGACGTAATTTATGGACGGTCCCACACTCAGAACCATTACCATTTATGCATATCTAAGAAATTGGCAAAATTTTCAAAATCATTTATTCTTTGAAATCCTTGTGTAATTTGAGGCCCTACCATGCCAGTTGGCGTGGTCTCTAGCTAACATTTTATCTGGTCATTTGTTTTTTTCCCTGTATTCTCAACCTCTCCAATAATAGCCCATTGATTATTATTCTTGTGATGTAATTGATATCTTTGACTTGATTATGTTTATTGTACATGTCGAATATTTGTCATTTTTACGGGATTTTTCTCAGATACTTTTTCACTTATCTGAAGATGAATGTTCATCTCCACTACTTTGCATTATACAACACTATTGCTGTCATGCTTGACTTACAAAACTTTTTGTTCGGTAGCGATGCTGGATTATTTTCAAAGTTTTCTGCCATGCAAGATTTATTCGGAGTAACGTAAAAATAGTTTGTATATGAGTTAAATATAAGTAAATAGTTCGTGAGAAGAATAGATAATGAAAAGTGGAGAACATTATGTATAAATTTTCATGTAATCTAAAATCGATATAATTTCGTAGATGCGTGTGATTTAATATTAAAAATTAAATAGCATAATTCGCTAGACTACTAAAAAGTAATTAAATATGATACTTCCTAAAAGGACAAATGTTATAGAGTCTGTATTAGTTAAGATAAAAATTTTAAAAGGCATGAGCAGATTGAAGTATCCATTATTTAACTTACCACGTTTATTAGCGTTGCGAATTCCGGACAATCTCCACCAGGTACCAAAGATTTTGAGTTTGGACCCAAAAATGCCCCGCTGTCAACGTAGTGGCTAGTTTGCTTGTTAAATAGTAATGGACATTTTCATAAACACATAACATCAAGAGTGACATTGACAGTGGGTAGAACTTTTTTCACATTTGTAAAACTTTTTTGCATTGCTTAAATGACTAAACTGACGCTTGTCAAAATAGAGTCGTAAAATATGTTGCATTCGTTGGCTAATTATTTATAGGTCTTTGATTTATATACAAGCAATATAAAACAGTCAATAAGATTATGCAACGGTATGATCTCGTCTGCAGCCATTGGGTAGTATAAATACAGTTAACTGTGAGTGATATTAGAAAACAAAACTGAATATTTAAAATTGTAACTTAGTATTATCTGCCTAAAATTACGCAAATTAATGTATAGAAGGAGCGTCTGTAACAGATAAGATATTAAACCGCAAGTTAAAGAAAATGAGCGTTTTATTTACACTGATACTTAACTGTCTGAATTTAACAAGGTAAAAATGAATTAAAGAAAAGAAAATAGGAGAAAAATGCAACAACAACAACAAAAAACACATATCAACAGACGCTCCTTCTATACAGAAGATATTGTCTTTAGAATATGTTTTTAAAAAGTCAGCCTTCAACAGAAAAGTAAATAATAATAATAATAATAATAGAAAGAAATGTGTTTTCCAAACATACGAAGCTGAAAGAAGATATATGACATAGCCTGAAGAATTTCTTCAGAAATATAATTTTGATATTTTGCATTATCAAAAGCTTTAAAAAAACATTTCCTTTATGTTTTGTCAAACAATATACATATCAGTTGTTAAGAAAATTAATTTCAATGTAACAGATCTCGACAACGACAGTACTCAGGATCATAAAATCAATATGCATGTGATCCTTTACATACAAATGTTGCCTCAAAGCAAATCTTCGACATCTATTTATAGTTCCTTTATATTAACTTGTGTCTGGGCCGTGCGTGGCGAACAAAGTTTGGATCGATTTTTAACCCATTTCCTCGTAATCTAGTGAGCTGAAATTTTGCAAACAGACTCATGAAGACGATAAAAATTAGGTGTCAAAGTTTCAGATAAATCTAATGTACTGTAATTGAATTATTGAGTTTTTAAATTATTTTATTTATCTCTATGTATGACGTTAATTTTTGAGATAGAGTGTCGTGGTGTGTATTCAGTTTAAAAATCGTTCCTGTCGCGCAATAAGGTGCGCATTATATTGACATTACTTTTTAAAAATATATTCAAAAATTATATTAAAAATGTTTTATGAGACATAGATCTAACTAGAATTTTGTACTGTTCGTTTGTTTTGCCCTGCGTATTATAAAGAACATCCTTATAGTTATGTCTCATATATAAAGATTTATAGTGAAAAAAGTTTTTTTGTTGGTTTTTTTAACGGTTTTTAAAATTTTTTTTTAAATCATTTAGCTGGAAGGTTTGGCATAAAATATAAATTAAAAATAATTTACAAGACTTCGGTCTTTTTTAAAAATTTTATTTATTACTTGTCGCTTCAGCTCAAAATGGGATATGACGCCACTATTCCTGCTAAACGAAACCGACTTGGCGAGTATCGATTTGAGTAATTAATTATTTTTATTTAGTTTGTATACAAATAAAATATTACACACACACATATATAAATCTATATATATATACATATATATAAGTATAACTTCATACGTATATATATATAAGATATTTCACAAGACTCACATAGAACATTTGCTTTTCTTGGAGTTTACTACCTAGAAATATTATTCATTTTATAACAAATAGATTTTTAATTCTTCTGTCAATATATATTGTGCATGTCTTTCCTGTTGAAAATTGAAGTTATTATAAAGAATAAGGGTACTATAGGGCTCTTCATTTCTAAAAACGGAACATGTCAAAGCTCATTTCTTAATGTTCTTTTGTTAGACTACATTTTAGCGGAACAAAGTTTTGAGGCATAAATACAGTCAAATCACTATTTTATCAAAATAGTTAGCTTAGTAAATTTACGAAATTGTTTTTTTTATTTTGCAAGTCCAATAAGCTGTCTTAAATTAACGAAGAATTAACAATGAGCTGATAAGATCAATCATTCTCAAAAGACCTACATTCACGTATTGACTCGTATCTTTTATTAATTTTTTAATGAATTTGTCCTAACATAAGATAAATTTAGATATAATATTTTTATTAATAGATTTCCACCATATTATAACATCCCTATTGAAATTACTAATCAATGGTCTAAGCTTAAACTCTTTTTTTTTTGTGTGTAAGAAGGCAAAAATTTTGAAATTAAAACAAAATTCATAGAAACTATTTATTTCAGCCTAGGTATATTTACATATGCCTAAGATTAGTTTTGAGAAAAATATCCAAAATAAAATTATAAAATCGTGTAAGAAAAGACGTGAAAAAGAAAAACGTTGACCTTACGTACCGCAGGTGGACCCCTGCCTGAATAAAAGGCAGCAATTTCTGACAGGCCAAGCTCATACACAATTCGCTGATCTCTAAACTTGACGTCATACACCATTGGTCCAGTTAAGGCGGACATACGAAAGTGAAAAGTCCAGTCCATATAACGCACCTGATAAGGGCAGTAAAAATGGAATTCATTTAAATAAAAAAACGATTCCAGTTTTTAAAGTCTTTTTTTTTTTTTTTTTTTTTGGAAGATATCTGTATCTAATTTTAGATCTACCTATGAATTGGAAATATAGACATTGTATCAATATTTGAAAATATATTATTTCGCTACGTTAAAAAAGATGTTAATGATGAAAATAGAAGTAAACAAATCATTTTATTTGACCAGAAATTTACCTGCACAGTTAAATTGAACGAAGAGTTATATTTTGTTCCTTAACATCTGTTGCTGTTGTTTTTTTTTTCATCTATAAATTATACCCTTATAAATTGTTGATTTTGTATTTTAAAACAAAACAAGTATGTACTTTACTTCTTTGTAATTAATTTTGAAAAGTTCAAGTTATTTGATTAATTTCTATGTCAGGAGAACGTTAACTAAACCTTTCTGTCCATGACGCTGTATCTCTTTCCATCGGGCTCCACCTGTTGTGGGGGTCTCTGTGGGATCTTGGGCTGAGGGTCCCCACGTCGGTACAGTGAGGACTCAAGATTCTCATCTTCTACTGGTTTGGTTCTCTTAATTTTTGTTATTCTGATAATTAAAAATAAAATACATGTAGTGTACATTTCTGCTCGAGGTTGACAAAATAAATTTTAGCTAACCAAACTATTTTTTAAAAAAATAAAATGAAACAGCATTTAAACATTGTATTAAAAATCTTTTAAATTCAATAGTGCAATGGTATTTGAGCAAATTATTGAGAACAGCTGTTTGAATATTATGTAAAATAATTTTAAGGATTTAAAAAGTTAAGATAGATCTAAAATATATTCTTCAATCTGTCACTTATCTAAACATACAGTATCTATTTTTCGTTACTACCGAAATCAGCCAACAAACAAATATTGTCTGTGACGTCAATAGGCGGGACGTCAAAATGAAGTCTTTTCTTACTTATTTTGGTCGTAGAGCTTTTTGAGTATTTCCAAGGAGTCAAATACTTTTCCACCGTACATAACTTTAACGATACTCCATTTTTGGGGGTCGCGATCTTCTGTGTTGCACAAAATTCCAAAATCAACCGGGTTGCTCTGGTAATAAGGTATAAAGTAAGTTGCCAACATCCAAATGAGCCTTTTAGTGAAGAAAAATATTCAATAAAACTTTAGATAAATCACTACACATAAACGCTAATAGTTTGTAAGGAATTTATAATAATGATTTTTTTAACAGGAATTATTTAGTTAATTGTTTTTCTTTAATTTTTAAGAGTAAAATATTTTATTTTATTTTCATTTATAAAAATATAGCAAAACATAATGTGGTAAACATATGTAGAAATTAGTAGTTACACTTTGAGACTTGCAGTAATTTAAAGACGTTATTCCAAAAATAGTCACCATTAAACATCTGATAAAATCGGCATACATATTAAAATTGGTTTGCATTGTATAAAATTTCAACATAAGAAAAAAGTTCAATTCGGTAGTACCTGTGAGAGACGTGTTGTGTTGTTGTATTGACATGGTGTGAGCGTGCGAGTTTACTATGTACGAGACACCTGGTTGTGCAGTGAACTAGGGGGTGTGTAGTGGTGAACTACAGGATGGCTGGTTTAAGTCTAGTCATTGTGAGAGAAGTGTTGTGTTGTTGTATTGACATGGTATGAGCGTGCGAGTTTACTATGTACGAGACAAGTGATTGTGCAGTGAACTAAGTTAGTGTGTGTAGTGGTGCACTAGAAGATGGCTGGCTTGACGAATGTGAGTTTGACAATGTAACCAGGAGTTGATTTAAGGATTAAAGAGTTGATACCCAGACCACAAAGTGTTGATGACGTGTTACTTGACCCGCAAGATCTATTACATGGTGTCACAAGTATAGGACCCGCAAGTCACAAGATCTATTACATCACCTTGTGATATGAAGACGATTGCCTTATCACACAAAAAAACTTGTCTTGCTAAACGAGATTGAGAGTTTTTTTACGCCCTTAACAAACTATAACACGAAGCTCAAAGTATTCTTTAAGAAAAAAGGAAAAGTGAAATCTAAAAAATTAAAATATACAAATGTTTATTTTTTTTCTTTCTAAATATTAAATTTAAAAAGGATCTTAAATTATTTCTATTTTTTAAGTTGCTCGGACAGTTGGTGTTTAAGTTTAATGGCATGCTTTAATTTTTTTCCGAACATTAAGCCTAATGGTTTCTGCCATTTATGAATGTTCAGTGTTTGTTAAAGTGCTCGTTCTCTGCCACTTCACCTTTCTGCAATGTATAAAATGGGATATTGATTGTTTGTTATCTCGCATATGGACACTGTATATACTATTCTTTACAGTGCACTGTATTTGTATTTCATTTTTTTAATGTGGTGATTTCTTAGAACTTTGTACGAATTTCTTGGGGTGTGGTAGACTTTGCCGTGCCAATCTTCTCTTAAATACAGCGTCGGATTTTTCAACAATTGTCATTCATCAAGTAAAATGTGTAGCATAACTTGGGCTAGATCCCATGACCTCAAGCTTTGTGAGGCGAGTGCTTTTTTTGACTTCGCTATCCAGCCGCTATAAAGGTACTACTGTTTTTATTTTTAAAACCTTGTTTTATCTAATTTTACAGCATTGTTCAAAATTTTAAGATTTGTTTTTTCAAACAAGAGTAAGTGTACTTTTTTTTCTTTGATTTATACAGTGGCATGATGTGTTACCTTTGTTTTAAGTTCTTTGTTAAGCCAGTTCCAATCGGAGTCACCGAGTAAGTCAAACATTCTTCTGGTTTAGAGCATTCAGTAAATGTGGCGTTGTAGCTCTCCAGGAGCAATTTCCTTACCTTAAATTTCCATGATAATATAAAAGAACGTAAAAAATAAGGTTTTTTTTTACTGTAAAACCTTTACATACGAAACATAACTATAAGCATGTTAATTATAATACGCAGGGCAAACAAACCGAATATACAAAATTCTAGTTATGTCTCGTAAAACATGTTTAATGTAATGTGAACCAATTGTAAATATATTTTTTTAAAGTATTGTCAATATATTGCGCACCTTATTGTGTGACATGAAAGTTTGTTGAATATAATACGCACCACGACACTCTATCACAAAAACTAACATTATACATAGAGATAAATAAAATAATTCAGTTTCAGTACATTCGACCGATCTGAAATTTTGATACATAATTTTTATCATCAGCACGCTAGCATACGGGGAAGTGGGTTAAAGTCGATCCAAAGTTTTTTTCTCAAGCAAGCAAGGGCACCACTAGTTAATATAAAGGACTTAATAAAAAAATATTAAAGAAGGAACTTCTCTGTGCATCTCCAATTAATAAACACGGGAAGCCTTTCAACTCTTGATAAATGGATTAATGGGTATTAATATTTCTCTTGTTCGTGTAAAAATCTAATTATAAATGACTAGCTTGCTCGTCGACCATTGTAACAATTTAAAGAAGAAAACAAATTCATACTATCCTATGCGTGGTAATTTAATGGTTTTTTTTATAAGTTTGCCAGAAAACGTCGCGAAAGTATAGTAACAACATCACAAAATTTCATGGCGATCGGATAATTCACGTACTATTTAAATGCGTATATAATAAATACCCTTATCTTAGACCACCGATCACCACAAATTGAATTTTTTTTTGTTTAATATATCGCTATTGTACTTAACTTCCAAAACTGCCAGTGCGATCAGTCGAATAACAAAATAGAAATAAAAATTACGAAATCCAAATTATAAAATCAAAATTGATATAAATTACAGTCTTGGACATGACAGATATGTGTATTTGGCTTTGTAAAGTGCGTATAAAATTGAAAGTTAAAAAATGGTCGTAATGTTTTCGAAAAAAAAGTGTTTAGCCCCCAGGTCAAAAAGGAATGGACGTTAGGAGTTCAATGCCCTATATTATCTCAAAATTGCTCGCAACTACATATGTACCATAATTTGTTCGAAAGCAATAAATTTATCTAGAAACCAAAGTTCAAAATAATTTATATTTAGCTGAAATGACAAAATTAAACATTTCCGCTCCTTGTTCCCCTATGAGTTTTCTATATAAAACAAAGAAGGCCTGAAATCTATACGTCAATGCATGTTGAATTAAAGCCTTAAAGTTTTAATTAGTTACCTCTTTCTTGCGATTAAGGTTTTTCATACTTAAAGTTTGATTTGAAATAAATATTTTAAAAAAGAATAAAAAGTTTAATGCTATTTGCAAAAGTCTCTATCAACATAAAAAGTTTAAACACTTTTATTTCTTGAATTGTGCAAAATTTAGCATAACTCCATAATTTGAAGAATAAACAGACAAGAAACTGTTGCCTCAGTTGAAATGTGTAATCATATATAAAAATGTTAACTCTTTTTACTGACAACAAAAAATGTTTTGGTTGTTATTTGAAATTTTTAGAAACAAAAATATTTCCATTACCCGTTGATCCACTTTTGGTAAAAAGAAACGTTCCATGTTCTCCAGTTCTAAATTACTAAATGGCCTGCTAGATTAAGATGCACAAAAACCTAAATGTTAGTTTGATGCGAAATGTGTTAATATCTCCTAACATTTAGTGCTATGCAAAATCACGAATTCCAACTACAAATAACTTCCTACGTCTAACAATTAGCTGCTGGTATTAATTTTTTACAACCAAAGCGGTCTTAAGTTCATTCACACATTTCATCAACTCCTTACTACATTCTGCTTACGCCAGCAAAATGAACATGACTTATACATTATAAACCACCTACATTTCTAGTACATCAATTCAATTACCTAACTAAATATCTAGTCAACAATCTTCCTACACCAACACAATATTCATTCAACTAGTTTCTTTCGTCTACTAAGCTTACATTACACTAAATTCATACACAAAATCATTCCCCTTATCCTTCAGGGTCAGCTAAGTAAATATAGTAATTTTGTCAAATTGACCTTAGAGAAAACTCCACTGGATTTCGTCTGTTAAAAAACTGTATCAGTTTGCACTCTTTAATCTCTGGCAAAGGACCACACTTGTATTCCTCTACGACCTGAGGGGATAAATCTCCCCTAAAAATTACAACTCGTGCATATCTTTTTAGTTTTGGAACTAAATGTTGAAAAAAGGAGAAAAGAAGATTTTTTTTAATTGATTTTTTTGGGGTTTTTTTTAAAATATTTTTTAAAATAATTTTTTGTTGTTCAATAAAATGAGGTTGGGCTGGGGAAATCTAATCTTATCTATTAAAGACGCTCCCTCTATACAGAAGATTATTGCTTCCTATGCGTATCTCTGATTTGTGTCTAGTCCTGCATTCTTAATATAGTTCTCAATGTTGATTAAGTATTGGTCCACTCCTGAATTTCGAACATGAAGAACGAAAATGTGTATGTGTTTGCTCTTGCATACGGAATAAGAAAGGTGTTTTTATCCTTATGTCTATCTAAGAGTAGTATTATGTGATCTGTGTGTTGAATTTAGAAATTAAACTGAATTGCTTTATTATAATTACTACCCCAGCTCTTCGAATCGCTAGCTGGAACGTGAGGACTATGTGTCCCGGCATCACTGATGATCTGCAGTCCATAAATGACACACGGAAGACAGGAATAATCGATAGAGAACTTAAAAGGCTAAAGATTGACATAGCATGCCTTCAGGAGACCAGGCTCCCAGACAACGGTTCACTCAAAGAGGCCAATTACACCTTCTGCTGGCAAGGCAGACCGAAAGACGAACCTAGACAGCATGGTGTGGGTTTCGCTGTTAAAAACACTCTTCTACCATCCATTGAACCACCGTCATCAGGCACGGAGAGGATCCTCACTCTAAGACTCAGAACAACTGCGGGCCCAGCAAACATTCTTTGTGTGTATGCCCCAACACTCTATTCAACTCCGGAAGAGAAGGACCAGTTCTATGGAGCGTTAGACCAGGCAATAGCCGGCATCCACAAAGACGAGGCAATCTATCTCCTAGGAGATTTCAATGCTAGAGTGGGGAGCGACCACGAAGCCTGGCCCACCTGCCTTGGACTATTTGGAAGAGGAAAGTTAAATGAAAATGGACAAAGGCTTCTGGAATTGTGCTGCTCACGAGGCTTGTGTGTGACCAACACTTTCTTCAAGTGCAAGGATATACATCAAGTATCTTGGAGACACCCTCGATCCCACCAATGGCACCAGCTGGACCTCATTATCACCAGGCGTGCACAACTAGCTAGCGTCCTACTCACTCGCAGCTATCACAGTGCCGACTGTGACACGGATCATTCCCTTGTCGCCAGCAAAGTACGAATAATGAGGAAAAACTCGTACCACACAAAGAAAAAGGGAAGTCCACGCATCAATACCTCCTGCATGAAAGACCCTGCGATAGCGCAGCTGTTCAAAGACAAGGTGAAGGAAAGTCTCTCAAAGATGTCCCCATGCGTCACCATTGACTCCAAATGGACGCAACTGAGAGACACAATCTATACATCCGCAATACAAGCCTTTGGCAAAAAATCTCACAAAAACACGGACTGGTTTGATGAACATTGGGACGAGATGAAACCCGTCACTGAAGCAAAAAGGAAAGCTCTTATGGCTTACAAGGAAAAGCCTACACCTGACAATTTGCATGCTTTAAAAACAGCTAAGTCACTTGCCCAAAAGGTTGCACGTAAATGTGTCAATACCTACTGGCTTAAGCTCTGTTCCAGTATACAATCAGCTGCAGACATGGGCAATGCAAAAGTCATGTACGAAAACATCAAAAAGGCAACGGGCCCCTTGACGTCAAAAGCTGCTCCCCTAAAGTCCAAAAATGGAGAAATTATTCAAGACCAGGCAGCACAGCTAAAACGGTGGGTTGAGCATTATCTGGAATTGTATTCAACAGTTACCACAGTCTCCAGCACCGCTCTAGATGACATCCCAGATATGCCACTCATGGAAGAACTTGATGTCGTGCCCACACAGGAAGAGCTGAGCAAAGCAATTGACAGTCTAGCTTGTGGAAAAGCGCCTGGGAATGATGGAATACCACCAGAGGTTCTAAAGAGTGGCAAGACAGCTTTACTCCAACCATTGCACGAGATTCTGTCCCTCTGCTGGGAACAGGGCTACATCCCCCAAGACCTAAAGGATGCAAATATAGTGACACTATATAAAAACAAAGGTGATAGGAGTGATTGCAATAATTATCGCGGCATTTCACTCCTTAGTATTGTAGGAAAGACCTTTGCCCGCGTTATACTAAAACGTTTACAAAGCCTAGCATCCCGCGTCTATCCAGAATCTCAGTGTGGTTTCCGGTCCGGTCGGTCTACCATAGACATGGTGTTCTCCATACGACAGCTCCAGGAAAAATGCAGAGAGCAGCAGATGCCACTATACATTGCATTTGTGGACCTTACAAAAGCCTTCGACTTAGTCAGTCGCAACGGGCTATTCCAAATACTGGCAAAAATTGGATGTCCCCCTCACCTACTTGCCATCATCAGACAGTTCCATGAAAATATGCTTGGCACAGTACAGTTCGATGGAGCTAAGTCAGAGGCCTTCCCTGTCAGCAGCGGAGTTAAACAAGGTTGTGTACTCGCACCAACACTCTTCGCAATATTCTTCTCTGTACTTCTTCGATACGCATTCAAGGATAGCAGTGAGGGAATCTGGTTACATACCAGAGCTGATGGAGGACTTTTCAACACTGCCCGCCTCCGAGCCAAGACCAAAACGACGGATGTCCTAATTCGAGAGCTACTATTTGCGGATGATGCGGCACTAACAGCACATACAGAATCTGGTTTGCAACAACTCGTGTCAAGCTTCTCCAATGCCTGCAAAGAATTTGGTCTGCAAATCAGCTTGAAAAAGACAAACATCATGGCCCAAGACACTCGACCTCCTCCTACCATAAATATCGATAATGAAAACTTGGAGGTTGTGGACAGCTTCACCTACTTGGGATCCAAGGTCTCCAATACACTGTCCATTGAAGAAGAAATAAACAGCAGAATTGGCAAGGCAGCCGCAACAATGGCTAAACTAAATAAGCGGGTCTGGCAAAACACCAAGCTAACGGAGAAAACCAAACTGTGCGTCTATCGAGCCTGTGTCATCAGTACACTACTATATGGGAGCGAGACATGGACCACTTATACATCACAAGAGCGTAAGCTTAACAGCTTCCATTTGAGATGCCTGCGCCGCATCCTTGGTATTAAATGGCAAGAAAAAGTGCCTAATAGTGAGGTACTAACGCGTGCCAATACCCAAAGCATGTTCTCAATTCTTAGTGAAAGACGCCTGAGGTGGCTAGGACATGTCAAAAGAATGAGCCCCGGCCGCATCCCGAAGGACCTCCTATATGGTGAACTTGCTTCAGGAAAGAGGAAAACAGGTCGCCCACGCTTGCGATTTAAAGATGTCTGTCAAAGGGACATGAAAGCAGCCAAAATACATACAAGTGACTGGGAGTGTAAGGCAGAAGACCGATCTACGTGGCGCACAGTTGTCAAAGAGGGCGTCATAGTAGCCGAGGAGCGAAGAATGGAGGAGGCTGCAGACAGAAGAGCTAGGAGAAAGGCCAAAACATTTGGAAGCACAGAACTCGTGTGTAAAAACTGTGGCAAAGACTGTCACTCAAGGATAGGACTGCACAGTCACTCGAGGAAATGCAACCCAACCCAACGGTGATGCACCATCGTCTCGCGAGACGGAAGGATGCCGGATATAATTACTACTTATCTCTTGGTTTTTCTATCCTCTAGTACTTCAAAGTTTAATGATTTAAAGTGTGGCCGTGTGCCTGCGCCCGCAACTGCTCCCCCTCACCACGCACCCAAACAAGGGGTCATCTGTTCATTCCGGCACAGTGATGGGACCCGGGATGTTGGGTTACTGATAAACTGACATGGACCTAGGTGAGGAAATGCGGTTCCAAAATGTATGGGACTCGGAAGCAAAAGTTTCTGTTTCCCACCCCCCGGCCGCTCAGCACAATATCGTGTTTTGGTTGCCAGATGCGAGGGCTTACGGCGGAGGTGAAAATTATCGATCCTCGAAGCAATAACTGGCAATGTTCATTTCCGGCTAGAGTATATGACAATACTACTAGACCGGAACCAACATCTCCCAGTCCACCAATATATAGGGTGAGGAAGAAGCTAGGTTGGAAGAGAGTCGCCCAGCACCTAGTTACGAGAGGCACCCGGCCCCTAGGCAGAATAGGGCATAGGCTGTGTAATAATACGGTGTACTTTGTTATATGTTACCTTAAAGTGAAGTAAATGTGTCAACCTTGGAAGATAAAAATAAATCAACAATTATAAAAACTATAATTCTCATGACCTGCATTTCCTTTACCTGTTTGTTAATTGTGAAGTTGTTAACAACCAACTTAGCCACCACTCAGCTACAAACAAATGGTGTTACCCTTGTAATTGTTATTATTCTCCAGTAGTGAAACTGGCAGCTCTTTTTTTGAATTTGTTCTAGGTTATCAATGTTTTCTTAGGTGAATGGCACCATACAGAAGATGCATATTCTAGTAAGGTCTCACCAAAGTGAGGTAGCATTTTAGTTTTATATTCTTGTTACATCTGTTAAAGTTAGTTAGTTTGTTTTTTTTTTAAATTAAGGATAAGTTGTTGTTTTATGTAAACAATTTGAATAACTCGGGGAGGGGAGTCTATGGTAGTGTTTCCATTATTACGACTCCTCATTATTTTGCATCTTTAATTTTGATTACTTCTTTTACATGAATGAGATATTTGAATTTATTTGTTTCTTTGTGTGTGTGTGTGTGTGTGTGTGTGTGTCTGTGTCTGTGTGTGTGTGTGGTTGCGCGTGCGCGGGCGTGTGCGTATGTGTGTGTGTGTGTGTGTGTGTGTGTGTGTTTTTGTGTTTTTTTCCCTATTAAAAGTTTACACTTTTCTTGATGGAAAGAAATATTCCAGTTAGTTTCCCATTTTATCAATTCATTTGAAATAACAGTCAAAGAATATTAATGGAATAGTTAATGTAACAAAATTGTGTAACATAATCGTTGTTGTGGTAATGGCTGCCAGATAACATACACTGAACAATAATACATTCTATCTCTTGGATATGGTTAGCGAACTGTTCCCACTTGAGAATTTTTGTAAACTTTTATCACTTTCTTGGCGTTATCAGATGGTATTAGATGTCAGTAAAATTGGGATTCCAAAATCAATTACTGTATTTAATGTAGAAATAAATAATTTGTTTTCGTGATATTGTAATTTCCTTATTTTGTAAAACTGTCACAAGCGTCCTAATACTTATATCTGGACCGCTTGCTCCAAGATTCATACAATTATCGTTACACAAGAAATAACGACACTGCTAGAAAAAACTTTAATGGCCTCCATCCTTGCCACAAGCACCTGTCTACACAAAAACTCTCTAAACGTTTACACATATATCAATGACGTCAACAACACAATCACTTTGCACGCTTTCGCACAACTAGCCAATAACTTTAAATACCACAAAAGCAAACATCAAACACACCACCGAGCGCCACTCATAACAAGTTACAAAGACAAATTGGTCATCCGTGACAAAAACCCATCTCTGAATAAAGTTAATATACTCTTATGGCAAACGCAGCAATCCTATAACCTCATTTTTATCTGTTTCTTTAAATAAAATCTTATAAAAGGCAGGACTGTATTGACAACGCTATAAGTCAATTATTTTTTTAACTTCGTGCCCCCACAGATTTTTTTGTTTAATTTGGCCGTTGTCCAATTCAATTAACGGATGTCGTTATTTTCATAAAACTATGTAACAGAGCGTTTGCTCTTCACAGACTCTATTATGTTTTGGTAACCAACAAAAATTGTTATTTTTAAATGGGACGAAGTAAAAAGTGTAATTGTCATGCTCCTATTTACAAGATAATTGATCAAGAGTATAACGTACCTTGATTGTTTAAATACTTTAAAACCTGTACTTTTGGTGCCAAAAATAGATCTGCAGTGTAGATGTAACTCGAGTTCATCGCTGCATTATCTGGTTTAGTGACTCGAATGTTGGGGTCATTTTCTAGGTACTTTTGAATCTGTAACGGATACGTATAATAGCATTGATGGATTAAAACCCAAAAGTTCATAGAAAATCCGATTTATACTTCTGTATTACAATGGTAACGTGGAATACGATTTCTTACTCTTTTTAAGCAATATACCATATCCATACTGACAAAATTATGGTTATAACTGTTTTGATAAATTTTGGAAGATCGAAGCAACTTTAAAAATCTATAAAATTTTATTGGATTAGCTTTACAGTAATAAGCGGTTGCTCAACCTCATGAAATTTTTTTTTCCACATTTTTAATACATTTCATTCGCATTTCACTTATGTAATACAGCGAGCATAATGGAGACGTACATTAATTTTCTTTTAAAAGTGAGTTTATTATATTTTTAAAAAAAAACCAATTTAGTCCATTCAATATTCATGTCCTTAAAGAATTGACAGAAATTATTATTCTTATTTTTCTTTACATTTCTGAGCTCTTCTCTTGTTAAGTCGTGAAATGGCCCAGGGTCAATTGGCTCACTCAGATCTATTTGGTGACCGTTAGGGTTTTTGGTCCCACACAAAATGTATTGATCTTTGTCCAAATCATCAGGCTTGTTGCCATAAGCCAAAAGCAGACCACAAGAAACAATACACAAAATAAGGCAACAAGGCCTTAGCACTCGCCCTGCCATGATCTGGAATCATCAAAATAATAACATTTCAGTCATAGATATCATTTAGAAATCTCTTGTGACATTGGATTTTTTTTTTTTTAAAAACATAAATAATCTCTGTTTTTTAATTAGACATCATGTGTAAATTTAATTCATTCGATGAGTTATATCTTACTTGAAAACGTTTATTTTTTCACTTCTAGACCTACGAAATTAAATATAATATAAAAACAACCAAAAACAATTATTACTTTTTTAAAATGTCTTAAATTTTATTGGGCTATGTCTTAAAGGGCTGCTTGTAAAGTAATTTAGAGAAAAAAACGGAGGAAAGTAGGGTATTGTGTTTGTGTGTTAGTGTGTGTGTGTATATATATATATGTATACAAGAGGTCCTGGGGCTATGACATCGATTCGTTCATAAGAAGCGTCTTAACCCGAATTTCAGTGTAAGTCGGAACAAAATTATTTGTAAAGAGATCACATTTTCTTACAGCATGAAAATAAAGTTTAAAAAGAAAAGAGAATAAACTCGATATGTAGGTATGGTGTTGCCAACCGAAATGGCGAGAATACTGAGATTGATAGTAATAAAAGTTAGATTGACATCAGGTTTTATAGATAAATACATGGATCACTTGAAAACAGGATGTGTATGATCCTGAAATGACTTAATAACGAACGTTTCGGTAAAGAGCCTTCTTTTACTTGCAAAATATCCGTGCTGTGCTGCGGGATTTTAAAATTTCAATTAGCGTTTAGAAACCCACGCAAGACCAATTTAAAACCCCTCTTGATTCCAATCTGGATCATGATGGATACACTTGTTTGTCAAAATTTGTCAAGGTAAATGATATTAAGGGCCCACGTGAAAAAATGGTGCAGGATGTGCAAATATCATCAGGTCTAAAGATTTCTATCCATGTCATTATGAAGATACTTATGTATTTTTTATGTTTTTATTTTTTATATTTTTTTTAATCTAAAGGTAAATAATGCCCAAAACTTTGGCGGTAGCGTATTCAAAACGTATCAAATAGCGGGGGGGGGGGGGATGAATAAATACTATTTTGACGACCGTTTTTTAAAACATCTTAAAAACAAGGACCAAGGGACAATATATGTGTAAGATGTTAAGTTCAAAAGCACAATTTATTTCAATCTGGATTACTATAAACGTATTTGTTGGTCAATGTTTAAAGAAAAAATTGTAAAATCGAATGGTTAAAATGTCTAAACGTTTACCAAAAAGAAATTAGGGCTCCTCGGCTCAAAAAGAATGAAAAATATAGTTTAAATGCCCTATACTACTTTACTATAGATAATCGACTTTTTATATACCACGTTTTGTCAAATACAACTTATAAAGTATCCAAAGTGTAACAATTTAAAAAGTGTAAAAGTGTATTTAGATCATATAAGTTGAAAAAACTAAATTCTGGCTGACTGACGCGAGTATGTGATAATTTTTTACGCCTGTTATTATCGCGGGATTGTACACAACAACTGCTCAAAGTTTCATGGAGAATTAGTGATGAATCAGTGACCCACCACTTACAAATGTACTGGAAGTCACAAGTAAAAAAATTTTGATGGATAAATATAAACGAATTTCCAGATGATTACACGAACATT
The DNA here is from genome assembly GCA_002072015.1 of Radix auricularia. Lineage (NCBI taxonomy): Eukaryota > Metazoa > Mollusca > Gastropoda > Lymnaeidae > Radix > Radix auricularia. The sequence continues at coordinate 647,156 of MUZC01003640.1, forward strand.
TTGGTTTTAAACTATAGACTGACGTGAAGGTTGAAGATGTTAATAAGGGTTATTGTGCAGTCTGATAGAAATTGTTTGCCTACCTTTCAATGCTCCCTCTAAGAACAAGCTTCGTTGGTTCGTGTGCAAAGTTTTAAATAAAAAAATGTGTTTAATATTTTACAAATTAGCTGCGCGGTGATTCTAAAATCCTACGTCGTGTCGGTATCTGCGCAGCAGAGGTGCTAAAAGGTAATATTCATACCATGGTTCTAACACTTAACTTACATATCACCTGAACACCAAACATCGACTACAGTATCAGAAACTTGAGCTGAGACAAACGAAAGCTATATGAACGATTGTCCAGAGTGGTTAGCTATATTGTCAATAACACCCGCTCATCACTTGAATCAAATAATAATGTCAATACACATTTCTCTTTGCGTTTTTTGTGAAAAGAAGATAAATAAAGGAGACATTTCAATGTTATTTCGAGTACGTTTCATAAGTGTCACTTACGACACCATAAATTTCAAATTTTGGCGTTAAACAAAATTAGCAATGAACTAATGGTTACTTTCTTTTAAAGTTAACGATTAAATTTAAAGTAATCTGTAACATCCCTAATGTATGTATATATATATATATATGTATGTATGTATGTATATATATATATATATAT
>MUZC01003640.1:651678-665547 GCA_002072015.1 Radix auricularia
TAAATATATATATATCAAGTTTATGGGTGAAAAAGTTAAATTTATAATAATTGATGAGTGATAAGATTTGCAATACTTTTGTCAACATCAGATGTCTTTTGAACACATTTATTTTCAACATAATATTTTAAGTGAACTGATTAAACTACATTCTTAAACGTTACCTTCAATCCGTGTGATATTTTGGAGAGCGTTAGAACTAAGCTATTGCCTTAGTATTGATTGTTTGCGCTGATGGTGTCATTGAAATAACCTTTAATTATAATTTTTTTAATTAGAAGGCTAAGGCGATCGAAGAATCTTTATCTTTATAATTAGCTTCTTTTCGGTAATTGGTGCTACAAGCAAGAGAACTTTTTTGATTAATTTAAAGTTAACATAAAGAAAAAAAATGATTTCATAAACGTAAGAATGGAACGTATATCATTTTTACTCTTTATGTGAACAAAATATTTGAATAATTAACTATTTTTTTAGGCCTGCGAAAATTACCGATTAATTTCTCGATTAATCGGTAATTTTCTTTATCGATTAAAATATTTTAATCGATAAAATAGCTATTACAATTAAAGAATATGTTTTAAAAATGTTTCTCGATTTATTTTAAAAAATTATTAATAATTATTAATAGTTTGTTTTTTTACGTACAAATGTCTCCATTTAAAAACCTTAAAATAACCTTTTTTATAAGGACAGTGATATAAAAAACATTGCTTTTAATTAATTAACGATAACAAAATTAAAATTCATTGACATATTGAACAACTTATATTTAAATATATCTCTTAAGATTATTATATTTTTAGATTTGAATCAAATTAAATATTTAAGTTATAGGCAATTTTAAAAATGCCATAAAAGGGCACACAATGTGAAAGAAAACAACGTAGTGAAAAAAGTGATCATGAGGTCTTCCAAAACTAATCATAACTTTGGATAAAAATACAATCTTTATGTTTTTGTTAATCATCAAACAAATTCTATACAATATAATTATTTCTATATTTTTAAAATTAATTTGAAATTTTCACCCAAAAGCTTAAACTTTAATACGTTATTTAACTTTTTTTTATTGGTAACTATGTTTTAAAAATAACTCAATAAACAAAAATCAATTGCCAGTTTTTATTACTTCCCTTGAAATTTTCAGTTTAATGACGTCATACATCTTTATATTTAGCTTTAACAAAATTATCGATTAATTAATCGGTAATTTTTCAAAAGTTGACGATTAAATTTAATTTAATCGATAACAGCCTTAATTTTTTTTTTTTTTTTTTTTTTTTTTTTTTAAATTTAAAAGTCAATTTATTTCTATTTAAAATATTTCTATTATTTATTTAAAAATGTACATCAATCAACTGAAAGCAAGTAAGACTTGCTCATAAAAAGTTCTTTTTCCTCTGTGGTGTGTAAGTAGTGTGCAATGTTTAAAGTTATCAATCATCAGGAAGTGTGTGCAAAAAATCAATTTTCATATTGTAACGCTAAAACTCCTCTCAAAGTTGAGCTGCATAAGTTGATTATTATCACTTTAAACATATAAAGCAACATATATTCATATTTAAAAGAGTAAACCCTCATGACTCCAACATTTTTTAACAGCTATATGTTTTATAACTTATTAAACGTTGATCTTTCCACACGTTAAAATTATATATAGTATTGCAAAACACCCGCGCTGCTTAGGATTTCGGTAAGCATTGAGAACCCGCATAGCATTAATTCAGAACACTAATTGATTTCAATTTGGATCATCGTGGTTATATTTGTTTGTCAAGTAGTCTAAAACTTCCCGTGGGTTTAATAGAATATTATTTACATGATTAAAAAAACAAACTAACTCAAAGTCTCGGTTGCCCTATCGGTATAAGATGTAAAGTTCAAGAAAACAGTTTCTTTCAATCTGGATCATGGTGGATGTATTTGTTTGTCAATATTAGTAAAACAAAATCGTGTGAAAACTAGGACTGCGGAAATGAGCGATTAATTTCTCGAGTAAACGGTAAAAATTTTATCGATTAAAATTATTTTAATCGATAAAATAGCGATTAAATTGAAGAAGTTGTTCTAAATAATTTTTCCGATTTATTAATAAATTATTAATTATTATAATTAATAATAGTTTGCTTTCTTTGCGTACAAACTTCTCCATTTAAGAAAAAGGATATGTAAGTGTAAACTTTAAATAATCTCTTATATTTAAATTTAAAAATGTTAATTGCCTGTTTTTGTTACTTGCCTTGAAATCTTCAGTTTAATAACGTCATACATCTTATTTTTAGCTTAATCAAAATTATCGATTAATTATTCGGTAATTTGTCAAAAGTTAACGAATAAATTAAAATAAATCGATAACAGCCCTAGTGAAAATGAATGGTTTAAGTCATTTTGACTTCCATGAGTGTGAATTTTAAAATTCCTTTCCCCCAATTATCGTCTTGAAAGTGTATTTAACAAATTCCGATAGTTTCATATTTCTACCTATATGAAATTTGAGAATTAGTGATGTGTAAGTGTGTAGGGGCTTTGCCTTTTATTAGTATAGATTTTACATTGATCACAGTGTAAAAATATCCCCACATTTTAAAGTTTATAGTATTAGGACTCCATATCTGCTTTTAGCAATTCTATAATATAAAGTGAATACTTCAAAGTTACAAACACGTATTTTTAAAATTTAAAGAAAAGAACACTTGACAGAATATTTAAAAATGTTTAAAATCATTTTAAAAACCATGTTATTTTTGTAAGTCCATAAAAAAAACGTTTAATGGTGATGTAAACAACTTATTTCCTTAAACATCTAACACAATCCTTGGGTTTGTCTCTAAGTCCTCTTCCAGAGTAGGACGTGGGCTCAGACATTGCTCTCTAGTGTTGCCGTTTCTGGGGAAAAATATGTAATGTACTTCTGTTATGAAATAAAATGATGAATAAAACTCTTTATTTTGTTCCTATAAGTAATATAAATATAATCTTTCGGGAATTGAGGTATCAGATCCTAAAATAAATTCCAGTGTTATGTGTTTAATGGATGTAGTAGCCTAACAATTTATTAAAATACTAAAATTTGTTAATGATTTCATGGTTAAATTACGAAAAAAAAGTTTTTGAAAAAATTATGTATTTATGTATCAGTATAGATTTGTGCAAGATTTTTCAAAAATGCTCATTAACTACATCACATTTGTTGTATTCAAAAAACGATGAAAAGTAAGAGTGCAAATAGGGAAATACCTGTCAAGAAGAACGCCCTCACTCGGGTCACTGATGTTCTTAAACTTTATGTACATGGCATCACGTGACCCCATAGACGGGCATTCCGGGAAGTAGTTGTAGGGCAATAAGTAGAAGGTCAAGTGATTGCCCACTGTCGGGGTCACTGGGAAATCTTCTGTGTGAGGGATGTGGTACATGCCTCCAGTTATCCAGAACACGAGATCCTGTCAGACGATATCATATGAGTAAACATGAACTTAAATAAAAATGAGTAGAATATCAAAGAGAATTATATAAACCATTTCAATTCACATAAGAAAACAGTAATCACGCATTTAATCCTTCAATGAAAAATATAATCATTATATATATGATTCTCCTCATGGTCCAACCATTCCCGACACCAAGCAAACTATCTAACTCCACCGACCAATCAGCTGCCAAGAAAAGGTAGTGCACAGGGTGGGGGGTCATCGAGACCAACGATGCATTCAATTTAGGCCAATTACTTTGTTCTTTGCTCTGATTTCTTTGTGATGTAGTTTTCGTTCTCCCCTCCCCCCCCACCTTAAATCAATTGTACTATTTATGAGAAAGTCTGCGGCGTATGCTACGCCGCGGGTCACATCTAGTTACTGAAAAAATGAAAATGTTTTCAACAGTACCAAAGCTCGTTGGAATAATTCAAAGTAGAAATATTATCAGTTTTACAGAGGATAGCCATCAACTTACATTGGTAAGAAATTGTTTTAGTTTTAAACATTTAAAAAAAAAAATTAAAAAAAAGAAATACAATCCTCTCCAAAAACAAATTACAACAGAATTTGAATTACTCTAACAAAAATTCAGACCATGGGGCAAGTGAAGTAGCGTCCACAAGTTTCATTGAGCCACCACTAACGAGCCATGGATTGTGTGGCTAGTACAATGCCCGGGGCCTGGCAAGTACCGAGGCTCGAAGCCATGACTCTCATTTGGGCGGTTTGATAGTGTGGACGCCCTGAGGGTGAATTGTCGGCACTCAGGGAGACGGTGTCCTTTGAAGCTGGACGGGTGCGGCGTGAATGAGGCCAACCTTGGATCCTTTGATATGGACGGCGACTGACGCCAACCTCGGTTCTTTTGATGTGGACGGGACTGACCAAGAGACTGGACGGTGGTGTGAACTTGCACCGTAACACATGGGCCAGCTGGCTTGGGGGTGGTAGTCTCGCAAAAGAGCGTGTTAAGTGAAACACGCTTGACCGTGTCTTATGAGAGACTGACGGGTATTAAAGTGGGACGAGGAGACACTCGGACACACACGGACAGACGGACGGAGATATAGATAGGGCCAGAGTTAGGAACACGAATTGAGTTGGGGATGAGTGTTAGTTAGATAGTTAAAGAAGAAAGAATTAACACGATTTACTTGTGCTTTCTGACTTGGAGTTTTATGAGTGTACAATAATTAGTCAAGTGTGTGCAGAAGTGAGAAATCGAGTGAAATTAGATTGAGAGACAATTAACCTAAGAACAACCTAGTAGCTTCACAATAGTCAAGCGCGTTACCGCTAGAGAACCGCGCCACTTCGTTTTGTGAGCAAAGTAAAAATGTAGAAGATACGAAAAACTGCTTTAAAAAATTGGCAAATTTAACTTTATTTAAAAAATAAGAGAACATACCTCATCCACAATATTATCATTGTCCAAATAGAACTTGCTAAAATCCACTACAGGCTTGAATCCATCAAACATCCCATAATTAGAACTTGCAGATATTTCCTCGTCCTTGTGTTTAGTAACAACCATTTGATGACGTGCCCAGGCGATTGTTGGTTCATTGCCCGAACCTTTGGGTATCATTTGATGTGACATTCCGTTCATCTGGATTCTAAGAGAAATATCTAATAAACATAATTATTTAAAGATTTACATGTTTTGACATCTATAAAAATATATGCAGTTGAAATATCAATTCCGCGTCCTAGATTAACATAATTAGCCAGTCTTAATATGTGCCAACGCTCATGACTAGCAAGCTATGGCGGATTAGGGGGGGCTGAGCGGGCTAAAGCCACGGGCCCCCGACGATTTGGGGCCCCCAAACTTTTTATATATTCTATAATAAAAGTGTACAAATGTTTGCACGAACCCTTGAAAATATAATAAATTAAATAAATTTATAAACATTATCTATTAAACTGATTGCGATTCCAGAGTTGCGAAGTCTTAAGTGCCAGATTTTCCCAGCCAGGAGTAAAAAAATTCCCAAATTGGGCTAAAAATTGCGAAATGCATTAAAATTTGGGGAAAAATCTGAAAAGTGGCAACTTCAATTAAATGCTTTCGCATTCATTTTAATGACTTTTGACTTCCAAATTAAAAAATAATAAATATTTTTGCATTTTTAAGGCAATTTTTAATAGGGTACTTTCAATTTTTATTTAATCTGTACGTTTTTTTTTAACAACTTGGCTACAAAGCCAAAATATAGATTATACTTTTAAATTTTAACATTATGAAGTTTAAAAAAGTTATTTGGATACTCTTGTAATTTAAATTTGTCTGTGATGGATAAAAATATATTTTAAAAAATGAATGTTTTGAAATTTATTAATATTCAATCATACATGGTTACATAGATTGTTATATGTTTACATATTATTAATGATTTGGTCTTTTATATGTAACAAACATTTTATGATGATTCGGGCTCAGACTAATTAATTATATTATTTAATAGTAATACATTTACACAATCTGACTGTAAACTGTCTGCAAGTCTACTGTCAGTGACAATGTTGGGAAAAACCTAGCAAAAACGTCAGGAAAAAAAACTAGATCCGAAATAAAAAACCTAGACACGCTAAAAATAAACAAATATGACGTGAAAGAGCCTCGCACCAACACAAAAAAAGTATTTCTTATTTGAAAATGAGCATGTTTCAAATTATTTTATTTTATTTTCATCCAAGAATGTAATTATTTTCTTTTAAATTGTCAATCTAAAAAATTCCCATATGCTAGGCAAAATCCTTATAAATTCCTAAATTCCCATTTTAAAAAGTTTGGCTTAAAAAAAACACGATTCGGGAAATTTCTTGCGACTTCTTAACACTGCGCGATTCAGACCTGACAGTCTTAATAATCTATAAAACTTGGCTCACTTAGAGAATATAGTATAAAATATAGTTTATATTTTTAAAATTTCTCAATTTAGACAAGCTCCGCTGGTCGTGTGGAAAGGGCATAGGCTTGTGATGCAAATGGTGTCGGGTTCGATTTCCAGCGGTGAAATGTAAAAGTTTTTCTTTTCACACTCAATTTTTAACACACCGGCGAACATTTTAAACAGTTATTTCTTCGTCTTCGTTTCTTTTTTCATTATTAATATTTAGTTACAGTCTTATTCTAGCTGTTAGCAATCATATTTTAAGGGACGCTGGCTGGATAGGGCCCCCGTTTGATTGCAGCCAGGGGCCCCGTGCAGTCTTAATCCGCCCCTGCTAGCAAGTCATATGAGTTAACACCACGTTCCACAGAATCAGACAGTTTGTGTGATAGCACTACGTAACCAATGAACTTGAAAGCCTGAAGCGGAACACTAATTATCCACAGAACTAGCCAGTATGAGTTGGACACATTTAGAAAAAATCGATCAGTTTAAAATGGTAACACAAACTATAAACATATTGTGACGAAATTTATGGACGCTCACATCATAGCTGCACCGCAAGAGATAAACAAAAATGGGAAATTACTCTCACGCCACTCAATTAAGAAAACGGGGTCCACAAATTGAAAACAAGGATATAACTGCCGATGATAAATAGACTAATAAAAAATATTAAATGAACACGTCAGCCCACAGTATAAAAGAAATTGACAACCAAAATTATGTCTCTTGCCCACTATCTATATCTGTGTTATTCGTTTGGAGAAGAGTTGTTTCATCGAAGAGCCAACATATTCCACCTAGATATAAACGTAAGGAACGAAACCTCAACTATATTTAAACACAAAATAGTTGTATTATATTATTATATATTTAATAAAGGAATGAATTATTGAATTCTTATTATGTGTTTTAATGGTTGAATTAATTTATCGCGGTCGAGCAACCGTGTAACCATTTCTATTTTATTATTGGTAGATGATGCTATCAAAGCTCCCCATCAGTTAATTGGATTTATCACACATTAGCTGAATAATATAAATTACTTTAAAACATTAATGTATAAAACCACAAGTACTTATTAACCTATTTGTTAACCCATAGTAAATAATTTAAAATATTAACTGCTATCATATTGCATTTTATATTAGTATTTTGGCTCCCCATTTGGCATCTTGGTCTGAAGACTTGGATGTGAAAGGAGGGAAATAAATTTAAACATGGAGAAACTATCCTAGTTTCTACTTTATATCTCAAATCTGGTTCCTGGTCACCCCTCGAGTCCATTGAGGAAAAGCCTACCTCGACCCGACAACAGAAGGGAATGTTGTAATTGAGACAGGCAAAACAAGAACAAGTTCAACCTTGGTATCCCTGGAATATGAGCATCTAGAGCATGGGTCTCCAAACTTTTCAGCCGGAGGGCCGTATTAACTGCCAAAGAGCAGTATGGGGGCCAACAACTAACCCCCAACTACAAAATTTTGTGGCAAATTATAGGTAAAAATAATCTCTTTTTTAGGATATTATAAAGTCTTCGGGGGACGGATAACAGGGCATCGCGGGCCGTAGTTTGGAGACCCTTGATCTAGAGAAGTCTTGGACACACCCATCTAGATCAGTCTACGACAAACTCATCTACACAAGTCTTGGTCACACTCATCTAGACAAGTCTTGGACACCATCATCTAGACAGGTTTTGGACACAATCATCTAGACAAGTCTTGGACACACTCATCTAGACAGTCTTGGACACCATCATCTAGACATGTCTTGGACACCATCATCTAGACATGTCTTGGACATACTCATCTAGACAAATCTTGGACACACTCATCTAGACAAGTCTTGGACACACTCATCTAGACAAGTCTTGGACACACTCTTCTAGACAAGTCTTGGACACACTCATCTAGACAGTCTTGGACACCATCATCTAGACATGTCTTGGACATGCTCATCTAGACAAATCTTGGACACACTCATCTAGACAAGTCTTGGACACACTCATCTAGACAAGTTTTGGACACACTCATCTAGACAGGTCTTGGACACACACATCTAGACAAGTCTTGGACACACTCATCTAGACAAGTCTTGGACACAATAATCTAGAAAAGTCTTGGATACACTCATTCTCGACGATCAGATCGACTTTGCGTTGGCTCAACCATCATCATCCAGCTGGGTACACACAGTACACAGCTGATGCCGATTCGCCACACAACTGTAAGAATCGGAGCCGGCTAGCCACGATAACCCTCGTGCTTTGCCGACGCCAGATAGGCTCCGTGTCTTCTGAAGTCGTCTATATACACTATAGACGAATTATTTATATCTACTTTTGGAGAATAATTGCAGAACATCATGGAGCCCAGCAAGGACTGAACCGAACCAGTTCAAATTACCCGTATGGTTTACCTGACCCAGTGATCACAGAGGTTCAGCATTACAGGGCAGAAGCCAGAACACTACCAACGAGACCACAAACAGATACAGGGAGCTTAACCACAGCGCATCACAAGGAAAACAAGAACTTTAAACTATAAGTAGCTTAATATTTAACATTAAGTTAAAAGGCAAAACTCCTAGTGATGATGATGCCGTCTCAAAAGATACCTTAAATAGGCTATTTTAGATCTTTATAGAAGTATATCAATAATTCATTACCACGCCTTGTAAATAGTGTATTTAAATTTTGTTCATTTAACTATACACCATCCTCGTTTGTTATATGTCCGGTGTTTTAAAGTAGGTTATATCCTTGTGTGCGTTAAGGTTATTATTATTATTATCGGTACACCTTAGACATCGAACCAAAAATCTATTAAAAATACATCTTTATCGCCACACAGTCTTATATTGCAACATCATTTGTCCACATGTATATCTAAATAACTTGCAAGACTGATGTTGAAACACCAATTACCCATATAACTAGGCTGTCTGATATAGTAACACCAATTATCCACGTAACAAGGCTGTCTGAAATAGTAACACCAATTATCCACATAACAAGGCTGTCTGATATCGTAACACCAATTATCCACAGAACAAACCTGTAAGATCTATTGACGCCATATTTTGTTTTATTAGCCTCGTTATAGACCAGCAGATACTTGGGAATGTTAAAGTTGTAATCAAAAATGGCTTCCCTCTCAGTTCTTATGACCCTTGGAATTATTTTGGTCTGGTGGTATCTTGTGCATGGATCCTGATTTTGGGAAGAAAGAAATAATAGCAGAATTTTTAGTGATAATATGTTGATAAATATTTGTAAATTTAATTTAAAATTGCATTTGTATTGTAAGCTCTGTAGGAATACATTTTAAAAGGTTTTAAAAGTACAAGATAAATTCTTACATTGAACAGGTTTAGAATGAAAGATATTAGGAAAGGTCTTAGATGAAAACCTTTGGACCTATGAATCTTTCAATAACCATTTATTACACTATACGCTATCTAACTGGATCACAAGGTTGAAGGTGGGCAGAGATTAAAAAAAATAATTAAATTGTGACAATATTATATATATATATATATTATATATATATGTTTTTGGAGGATGGGTTCCGAATATATGTATCGTAACTGTCGATAGATATAATGGTGTTAAAATATTAAATCTATCACATTATACATTCATCTTGAATTTATCATTAATAGCACTTTAACATTACAGTGTTCATTGTTACTCACTAACACTCGATTTCCATACTGTTTAAAACCCTTACTGACAAAAAAAGTGATTTCTTACATTGTTTAAGTATTCTTTTAACTAACGCCCAAATCTATGTATTTTTAAAAACTTTCAATTGAATAAATTATTTTGAAAGCGTTGAACTTACAAACAAGAAAATTACGACGTGTTAATGTGTCTGTATGATAATTTCTCTTACAGTTAAATATACATTTTGGCTCGGCTTGACATTACTAGGTCGGCTTGATATTACTAGATCAGCCTGGACATTGAGACAGTATTGCACCTGTGTAAGTGTCTTGTGGTCTTGAACTATATCAACGTGTTGGAATCTGTTGGACGTCCCGGCAATGTCAAGGTCGACCTTGAAGTTGACCATGTGGTGATGGACGGTCCCAGTGAGCCACTCGTTCAAGCGGAAACCGTAATCTCTCAGGCTGTCCTTGAAGGGGGTCACCTGGATGTAACCTTAGAGAAAGGTCAAACTGTTATCAGATCTCTTTCACATCGTTACTACTTTATATAATAAAGCAAAACAATATTTCGAAGGCAACATATTATCATCTAGTTTTCTCTTCAAACAAAAATTAAAATTAAAAAATACAATATGTCTAGGCCTACAGTAGTGTAGCTTTTCCGTTGATACATCAAAAAGTTGGAATACAATTTTCAACTAATTCACAGGACAGACAATAAAGTCTTCATTTATGTATGGTTTATTATTTTTTTAAAGGAAGTTTTGCTTTCTGGGCTATAGATTAATTTAAAGTTAAAATTATTTATTTGCCTGGAAAGGTTTGGAATATAATTATATTTGTTAAAAAGGATTTCTCATTGTGTGATAATTTTAAACTGTTTTGTTATTTCATACTTTTTGCTTCTACATAGACTTTTCAATTACAGCAACTGTCAAAGGGGTGAAATATATTCATAATTTGCCGCTAAGATTAGAAAAAGAAAAAGTGCATTATATGGATGGAAGTGTGCCAAGTTTTATAGAGATCATTTCTTTATTCAACACTCACCTGTACTCATGAGTCGGGTCTCAATCACCCCATTTTGATGAAATACGTAGTCTATTACATAGTCATAGTTGCCAATAGTCAAGATGGACCTGAAAGAACGAGCACATAGTACAGCTATTAGTGAATGCTCTAAGTTTATTGTTTGTAATTAGTTTAACTTTTGACGTATTACTCTGATTCTACTGATAGCACGTAGTCTACTGATACCGTTATGCTCTCACTCTATTGTTAGTACATAGTCTAACTATTAACGTAGCGCTCTCACTCTATTGTAAGTACTTAGTCTAACTTTTAACGTAATGCTCTCACTCTATTGTTAGTACATAGTCTACCTATTAACGTAGCGCTCTCACTCTATTGTAAGTACTTAGTCTAACTTTTAACGTAATGCTCTCACTCTATTGTTAGTACATAGTCTAACTATTAACGTAGCGCTCTCACTCTATTGTAAGTACTTGGTCTAACTATTAACGTGATGCCCTCACTCTATTGTAAGTACTTAGTTATTAACGTAATGCCCTCACTCTATTGTAAGTACATAGTTATTAACGTAATGCTCTCACCTATTGTAAGTACTTAGTTATTAACGTAATGCCCTCACTCTATTGTAAGTACTTAGTTAATAACGTAATTCTCTCACTCTATTGTAAGTACTTAGTTATTAACGTAATGCTCTTGCTCTATTGTAAGTACTTAGTTATTAACGTAATGCTCTCACTCTATTGTAAGTACTTAGTTATTAACGTAATGCCCTCACTCTATTGTAAGTACTTAGTTATTAACGTAATGATCTTGCTCTATTGTAATTACTTAGTTATTAACGTAATGCTCTCACTCTATTGTAAGTACTTGGTCTAACTATTAACGAAATGCCATCACTCTATTGTAAGTACTTAGTTATTAACGTAATGCTCTAACCTGAGTGTGAGAACAGAGTCCAGCATCCCACCATAAAATGACCCCTCATGTCGTGTGTAAGATGAATGTCTCCTCACTGGGTAGCCATTGTTTATTTCAAACAGACAAAATGCTGAGTCTATGACTGTCGGGTCATCCTCGCTCTGACTGATGAAGGTCTAGATATAGAAATTTGGGGGGGGGGGGGGGGGGGGTAATCCATAATTATTTTCAAAAACTTATATTGGGATTTTTTTTTTGCTTGCATTTTTTAATATATAATTTTAAGCTTCTTGAATATCAGAGAATCGTTTATTTTATAGAATGACTTTTATCAAGGTTAAGTAGTTGTTCATCATTAAAAGTCGTTATTTTTTTAAAGTAAATATTATGCATCTCAGACACTAATAATATAAACTAGGTTAGTACGTCATACATTTAAACAAAACCTAAGATCGGTCTTGTATATATATATAAAGTCGCGTCAATTTGGCAGTCATTGTATTCATTGTCCGATTGCCCAATCGAAAGAATAAGGAAGAGGAAAAGGAGTTATTCTTATCATATCTGAATATTGTAATTGCTTATTGTCTTTAAATAAGAGATATCATAGTGGTGAGGATCCTTCAAGAAACTAGAACGTTTTTTCTATCAGATCAAGGATAATTTACCTGGTTAACTAAGGTAGCGAACTCCGGACAGTCACCACCAGGTACCATAGCCCTAGAGTTGAGCCCGAGCAGAGCAGCACTGTCCACGTAGTTGGTCGTTTGCTTTGAGAATTAACAAAAAGACTTTACCTCAAAGCTATGTGCTATAATTTTCCACGAAAAATCTTCGTCTTACAAATATAATTAAAAATTAAATACGTTATTAATGAATACAACTGCATAGGTATTACAAATATCGATGACTAAAGTAAAATAATAAACACTAAAAATGATAAAAAAAACATGATTTCTACAAATAATTGTTAAAATCTTACTATCACACGTTTGTTTGTTACTTGGCTCTCGCTTTGATTTTACTTAATGTACCAACCGATGGTGGACCTCTCCCCGAATAGAAGACAGCTATTTCTGAGAGGCCGATTTCATAGGCGATCCGCTCGTCTTTGAATTTGACGTCATAGAGAGTCGGTCCAGTGAGAGAGGACATCCGGAAATTGAATTCCCAGCCCATGTACTGAACCTGGAGAGTGGAAACTACTTTGTAACATAGAAACTCAAGACTGATTCCTTTTTGTCGTCACCATCCATACTTTAACTTTTTAATTTTCTTAACACTTTTTAAATGTTTCCTTTATTTTTATGGAAAGTTGCAAATAATTAATTGCACGTCTAGTATAATGTTCTTTTGTGACCATGTTTGACCTTTCTGTCCTTGAGGCTGTATCTCTTTCCGTCGGGTTCCACCTGTTGTGGGGGTCTCTGGGGGATCTTCGGCAGCGGTTCCCCTCGTCGGTATAGGGTGGAGAAAAGGTTCTCATCTTCTACTGGTTTGGTTCTCCTCACTTTTTGTATGCTGTTGAATAGTTATTGATAAAGCAATTGTTAAATCTTTAAAAACCAGGAATAATTTCAGTCGTTTAAAAAAGTATGTCCAGAAATCTCGGGGGCATTACAACAGTACAATAAATTTGAAAACTAAAACCTGTATTTATGGTAAATTTATATAAATATTTTGAGATTATTCAAAAACGGATGAATCTGCTTTGAGCCATTCAGTTCACAACTAATTGTATTACCTATTATGATTTTCACTACCGAGAAAAACTAATAAAAACTATATTCATATTATATTTTTAAAAGTCTCTCTCTCTCTCTCTCTCTCTCTCTCTCTTTCTCTCTCTCTCTCTCTCTCTATAG
>MUZC01003640.1:687303-698402 GCA_002072015.1 Radix auricularia
ATATATATATATATAAAATAAAGTAACTTAGCGTACAATGATGTAAGACCAAAGTTAAAATAATCACATAATAACCCCAAATATGGTAAATCTTTATCAAAACATTACTTATGTGAACAAAAGATCAATTAAGACTATAATTACAATGACAAAAGCGGTAACAAAGTCAATCCTTATTGTTCCACTTGCCCACTTGTTGTTCTACTTGCCCACTTGTTGTTCTACTTGCCCACTTGTTGTTCTACTTGCCCACTTGTTGTTCTACTTGCCCACTTGTTCTCTCTGTCAATTGTTTCACATCATTAAATACCTTAGTTGCACTTGTGCAATCTTAGCACATGTAAGCACTGATATGGTGCACCAAACACATAACATAAATTAGCCACTGTGTTCCGAACTTGGCTCACTTACAATGACCGCTCCCCTGAACTGACAGAGTGATGCCTAAATATATGAACATCTGTTGTCTCTAGCCTGCATTTGAGTTACATGAAATTGATGGCCGTTTTAAAACAGACTGTCTAGCTGATTACTAATAAAGCACAATGACACTCTTACATTAGACCCAGCCATATGCATTACATCAAAGGCTTGATGGAACTTAACTAAGATTTACATGAACACACACACACGCACGAAACAATATAGACAGAGTCAGATAGATGAACGGACAGACAGAGAAATAGGCTAGGTAGGCAGATAGACAGATAGATAGACATACGAAAGGAGAGACGTACAGACAGACAGAAAGACAGAAAAATAGATAGATAGATAGATAGATAGATAGATAGATAGATAGATAGATAGATAGATAGATAGATAGATAGATAGATAGATAGATAGATAGATATGTCAAGCACGTTTCTTTTTTGTAAATGTTTTCAATTTCACATACTTATCTCTTTTATTTGGTTTAAATTCGTTTAATTTTAAATAGATAATTATGTTAAACTGTAAAATTTTTAAGAACTTTAAATACGTTAAACCTGTGGATTGGAGCGTGTGTAGTTACTGAATGTTAAACCTAGAATTAATAATACTTGAATACCTTTCATTTTATTTTCAAGGACCTTTAACAGCTGTTTTGTATTCAATTCTACATTTCTACATTAACATAGTTAAATCATAACATACATTTTATTTTAATAAAAGTTATTTGTCATTTTAAAAAGAAATCTTTATCGCAGAGCAGCTTTGTAATTTATAAATAAATCGTTCGTGCTACTTTGAAAACATTTAACATCGTATAAGTCAATAAAAAAACTTCAATAAAAGTTAAAATTTATTTATTTTTCTTTCACAATTAAACTCAAGACAATCCCCATTAGAAATTAAAATGAAATATATTTCACAGTTACATTCAGTGAACATCCTGTGAGTAACTAACGATAAACATAATTAAACATATGTTAGTAAGGGACTTAATAGCACTTTTCAGTCATAATGTCGGTAACATAGTGTACCTCCCCTGGTTGCAATGCCATTTTATAATGAAATAGGCAAAGTACTGAAGCTACTTTTTTCACCTTTTTTCATAGAATTAGAGATAAGAGCATCAGACCTTGAGAGATTTACTGAATAAACTTGAAAAAAATTTGCAAATAATTCATTTTTATTTAAAGTCTTATACAGTTAAAAGGCGAATTTCTAAATGACAAAAGTAAAACAATAGGAAGATTGGATTGCATCATCTGAAAGTTCATATTTTTTACCTGAGTAATCGTAGTAAAATGTCTTCCCTAAAGATCTCTTCTTCATACACTTTCTACTACTGTAAAACTGTTGGTGTTCTACAGCTAAGTCGAACATTTGGTTATTGATTAATCTTCTTTAAAAAATAAAGGTTTTTTCATTGTGATCTTTCCAACACTAAGACTCAACGCAGCAAAATGAAATATATTTCAATTATTTAAAACAAGTGTGTATTTGTAAAGGTGTGTACGTGTCTGTGTGTGATTTGTGTGTTTGTGTGTGGGATGTCTGTGTTTGTATCTCTGTGCTTCTGCGTCTGTGTCTTAATTTAAACATTATCTATTGCTGAATTTTTTTTGTAAATGTCCTAGAGCAAATACTCTTCTTTTACAAAATGGAATTTGGTTCTGATTTTAATGCAACCCGTTTATTTAACTTAGATCCTGATTTAAAAAGATAAAATGTCAAACTTTTAGTTCATTCCTTCGTTATCGAAAATATATTGCCCTGCACTATTATTCTAGTGTGTATTTTTTAAATATATTTATTTGTACAAGTTTTGTAAGGTTTCATTTACATTTAATTTCTATTAGTTAGTTAGTGAACAAAACACATTTCATCATGCTTTTAGTTTTAGATAAAACAATTTAATGTCGATATTATAAGCTCAAGCCTTCAAACTTCTAGCACAAGTCTCGGGTTATCCTCGATATCCTCCTCTAGAGTAACTCGTGGGGTTAAACACTGCTCTCTAGAGTTACCGTTCCTGGAAACAAAATGTAAAAAGGCATGATAAATGATGTGCAAAAAAAAAATAAAAATTTAAGGGAAATCTTCATTTTCATTAAAACCAAATGGATACTTTGTTAAATGTCAAATGAATTGAATAAATCATTACTTTAAAGATTATTTAAGGGAAGATATCCAAGTTAAAAATAAACTTTAGTTCAAGGTATGATATTTTTAATGTTAAGAATGTGGTTGAAATAAGCTCTAGAGGTTGATTAAATGGAGGGTTGACGGAGTGCGGAGGCTGAATAGGGCATCGATTCAGGGGAGGAATTGAAGGGTTTAAGTTTGGAGGCTCTAGGACAACTAGGAGTTAGACTCTGGAAGAGACACAGTGTTGAAGAGTTGTTTTGGCAGACCAATTTGGACTGGTAGACATGGAACGCAGAAAGACTAAAGTAGATTTGTGTTGTGTTGAAATGAAACCAGTGAATCAATAAACTGAAATAACTTGCTTAATAAAAGTCTTGGTGTTTGAGATTGAGTTCGATAGCAGGAGATACGTGTAACTAAGAAGTAGCCTAGAGAGATACCAGATTATTAACGAACCAGAACGAGGTTCATATAACTGATACCAGTTATATATATATATATATATATACACTTACATATTATAGCGTTTCAAAGATGAAGATATAAAAAACAGTTGTTTAACATTGAATCAATTTTAGAAGAGCATTCAAACGCCCAGAGTATTCTAAAAAAACATAATATAAATAACGAGAAGAAAAATAGTGTACGATAATTCCGATATTAGTACAGGATGATCTAGGAATTAACAAAATTTTTTTAAAAAAAAACCATTTAGACAAAAACTTGATACATCAAGTTTAACGCCGAGATATATTAATAGTTATTTTAAAAACTCATTTATTGATGAAATAATAAATATTGTCTTTTTATTATTAAACTCTATATTATACTACCAGACAATAAAATTTGGAGATTATTCCAGATTTAATTAACAATCATCCTATCCACCATACTTGCACAAAACAAACAAACAAAAATCCTTTAAAACACATGTTATCTACTCCTTCAATTAAAAAAAAACAACATTTACTTTTAGTGACTTGCTAATAACGATGTCAAATAATGGGGTAAACTAAGAATAAAATGATTACTTTAAATAAACCAAAATGTTCATAAATATTATTTAGGTAACAGCTTCCATCCTCGGCCGTTGTCATATTCCTACATAAATGACAAATTGTTGTCTAATGATTGTCCTAGATGCCATAATACACAAGCTATAAAAGACAGGTCAAGGTAGCGATGATGTAGATATGGTAAGTGCATTCATTTCATTTCTTGAATATGTCTTCTAAATGGGTGCGTGCAAACTCTGTTATGAAAAAAATCCATTGACATGTGCCACAGTTCTCATCATAGCCCATATTTGATTTTTGAATATTATTGATCTGGCGAGGAAGGTTGCTAGAGATATACAAACATAGGCTGAACAAATAAACCGAATTAACAACACTCTGTTAGTAAATTTTATATACATATTAAAGTCTTTCGAAATTGAAAATACCTGTTCAGTTGGATGCCCTGGCTCGGGTCACTGATGTTTGTGAAGTTAATGTATATGGCATCACGTGACCCCATGGACGGGCATTCCGGGAAGTAGTTGTAGGGCAACAAGTAGAAGGTCAAGTGATTGCCCACTGTCGGTGTAACTGGGAAATCTTCTGTGTGAGGAATGTGATGCATACCTCCAGTTATCCAGAACACAAGATCCTGTAAAACAATATCAACTTATTTTCTTTTGGTCATGGTTTTGTTTGCCTAAAAATGTAAGTTAATTATAAGAGAAAAGGTACATCAATTATATAAACAGAAAGAGAACAGATATCAGAAACAATGCGTCATCAGGGGCAGACAAATACTGAAATCAGTTATTTATAGAACAGTAGAATATTGTCAATCAAAAATAGTAAATATTTTTATCAACACAAATTTCTTTCAATAAAAGTAAATCTTTTCAAATATAATCAGTTAATGTCATCCGTGTTTAGCCCCGACCTACTTAATTACACTCTTGAGAGCCGACAGAGCCATGCCTTTACGTCACAATAATCGGTCGCGAACCCACTGTCGGTCCTTGTACAAGTTATACATTAGTGTAAACCCAGGTTGGCTTATAAACGGTCAGCATATTCGTTTATGTCAATGTATTATTATCTTAAGTATTTTCTTTAAAAAAAATTTTTCCAGGTGACCATCCCCAGCACACAATATGCTTCTTCAAATAATTGCTTTAAGATTAAGATTGATGGAGAGAAACAAAACTACCAACAGAATCAATAGTTTGAAGACATGCCTATTATAGGCCATGATTCATTTATTCTGAGCAAAACGTTTCTAACTAGTAAATATTTAGAAGAGTATACATTCTTTATCAATTAAAATATTTCATTAACGCCTGCGAAAGCCTAGGGTACATTAAATAAGACATAACCCACCTAGCAAATCTATGTAAGCAATGGTAACGCTTTTGTTTTAGCTCAATTTATTTTCAATGAATCACTATTAAGATTAGCATAAATTACATCTTAATGTATAGAATAAACATTTAAATACTTTCTTTGCCGCTACTTTTATCATTTCTAAAATTACAATAAAAGCGATAATTTTCAAATCAAGTAGTCATACTGAACTTAAAAATGAATTAGAAAATAATCAGAAATTTTCACTAAGAAATTAAAACCTACCTCATCCACAATATTTTCATTGTCCGAATAGAACTTGCTAAAATCCACTACAGGCCTGAATCCATCAAACATCCCATAAGTAGAACTTGCAGATATTTCCTCGTCCTTGTGTTTAGTAACAACCATTTGATGACGTGCCCAGGCGATTGTTGGTTCATTGCCCAAACCTTCTGGTAATAATTGCTTAGACATCCCGTCCATCTGGATTCTAAGAGAGTTTGTAAGTGGCGTCATTATTCATAGTTTTTCTTCGAAGCAAATAAGTCAGCACAACTTTGTTATGGGTTCTGAGTGCTTTATATAAAATACAATAACAGTATTAAAGGTCTATGGAGTTTCAAAATATCATAAGTCAACATTACTGCTCTAGTTACTCTACCACCACCAATAGACAGAAAAATTGTTCAATGGACCTGCCAAACTATTTGCCAAATAATTTTACAATGGGTTGACAAATAAATTTCTTATGACTTGTCAAATAAATTTCTTATTGGTTGTCAAATAAATGTCTTATGGTTTGTCAAGTAAATGTATTATGGGTTGTCAAATAAATGTCTTAAGGTTTGTCAAATAAATGTCTTATGGGTTGTTAAATAAATGTCTTAGGGCTTGTCAAATAAATGTCTTAGGGCTTGTCAAATAAATGTATTATGGGTTGTCAAAAAAATTATTATGGGTTTTGAGAACACGATTAACCAATAAACGAGAATATGGCCTGCGTCGTTTTAACTGATGAAATGATTCTGTCAACAAAATCCGACGTCATAAATGGAATATGGCCTCTGTCAAAAAAAATATCATATTAACTTGTGAATGAGTTCTCCCTAGACTAAATATTGACAAAACAAACCTGTAAGATCTATTGACGCCATATTTTGTTTTGTTCGCCTCGTTGTAGACCAGCAGATATTTAGGATTGTTAAAATTGTAATCGTAAACTGCCTCTCTTTCATTTGAGATCAACCGGGGAACAATCTTGGTTTGGTGATAACTGGTGGCATTGTCCTAATAAAGGTGAAGAAGGAAACGAGTTCAACATTTTTAACAATCTTGGTTTGGTGATAACTGGTGGCATTGTCCTAATAAAGGTAAAGAAGGAACCGTCAACATTTTTAACAATCTTGGTTTGGTGATAACTGGTGGCATTGTCCCGTTGTCCATGAAAGATTTAATACGTTTGGCACATCAAGCAAACATGATTTTTTCATAATTTTTTAGAACATGAAAGAAAATTAAATAAAACTCATAATGAAAAATGTTTACCACACTAAATTGTAATGAAGCTAAGGTTATAAAGTTATTGAACAGGGTGTGGGTAGAAGTGTCAGAAGAGAATGAACGTAGAGTCAAGAAGATTTAATCAAATATTAACAAAGTAAATAACAAAAAATAAGTTTCAAATGAAAAATTAGCTGCATTAGGGAGACACTAACTTACATAGTATGAGACAAATTAAAGAGTCACAAATTTTCAATAAATAACACAGATTAGGCAGACACAAATTAACATTTAATGACACACTAATAATGACAAGAGTATATATATAAACTACGCAAAGTAGGGAGCGCATATTCACATTTAACAACAGAAATTAGAGAAACATGTATCCCCATTCAATTTTAAACTAAATACTTTTATTTCAAAAGACCCATAAATATACTTTGTGCATAGGGTAAAATTAATTAATGTTACTAAAAGGTTTAGCAAATATTTTTTTATATTTTGTATTTAATCCTTTAAGAACTATTTGTAGACATCGAAAAAGTTGCATTAAAAACGTATTCTGTGTCCCATTATGTTATTACGTTTACCATTTAGCCTTGAACTTTTTTCCTTAACATTTGATCCAAACATTTACTTTAAATATTGCCTTTACTGTAAAATGTTTGAATAACTATTGTGCATTTAATTGTAGGTAAATATTTTTCCAGTATTTTAAACAAGCAAAAGCCTCATGTACCTGTAACAGTGTCGTGTGCTCTGGAACTACATTAACGTGTTGAAACCTGTTGGACGTTCCGGCAATGTCAAGGTCGACCTTGAAGTTGACCATGTGGTGATGGACGGTGCCAGTGAGCCACTCGTTCAGACGGACACCGTAATTTCTTACATAGTCGTTGAAAGTGGTGACCAGGATGTAGCCTAGAACATAACCAAACTGAGGTCAGATATCTTTCATTGTGTCAAACAACCAAACTAAGGTCGGATCTCTTTCATTGTGTCAAACAACCAAACTAAGGTCAGATCTCCTACATATAGTCAAATAACCAAACTAAGGTCATATCTCTTTCATTGTGTCAAACCATCAAACTAAGGTCAGATCTCTTTCATTGTGTCAAACCACCAAACTAAGGTCAGATCTCTTTCATTGTGTCAAACCACCAAACTAAGGTCAGATCTCTTTCATTGTGTCAAACAACCAAACTAAGGTCAGATCTCCTACATATAGTCAAATAACCAAACTAAGGTCAGATCTCTTTCAAATTGTCAAACAAACCAAAGTAAGGTCAGATATCTTTCATTGTGTCAAACAACCAAACTTTTTGTCTTGTGTAATCGCCCGAATGGTCTAAACCATTGTGTGTAAGCGCTGCCCTTTGAAATACATAGGGGAAACGGGGAGGTCATTTTCGTGCCGCATGGCTGAACACATTCGGGTGACTACACAAGACAAACAGTGTCTCGTCTCCCGACACTTCAATGGACGCGACCATGGCTGAACACATTCGGGCGATTACAAAGACAAACAGTGTCTCGTCTCCCGACACTTCAATGGACGCGACCAAACGGGCGTCAAGGACCTGGCAGCCACAGCCATTGTCTCGTGCACAAACACATCCGACAGGGTCAGTCTTGAAAATAGATTAATACAAAATCACTGGACACTCGCCCCACATGGGATGAAAGTAGTGTTCGCTTTGACCACCTAGGCGTTTGCCCCACCCACTCTCTCTTTTCCTATATAGGCTCGCTCTGCGCTCTCTCTCTCAGCTTTACTTTCTTCGATTCTTTAGATTTCACCGCAGCTAAGTCTTTATTTTTTATATTCGTTTTATCCGTTGAAAAAGGCTCTTTGCCAAAACCATCGCTGTTTAGTTAAGTCCTGTCAGGCTATTCCTTACCTTGTTTACGTCTTTTCCATTTAATTTTTTATAAGTCTGATTGCAGTCTCACCCCTCATTTTGATAACGTCAAATTGGAGGGGGGAGGTCAAATTATTTTTGACGACGTGTGACGAGGGGGTGAAAAAGCGACAAAAATTGCGTGACATTTATGAGCGAGCCATTCAGCAGTTTGTGTCCTATCTAATGCTGCCAACCCACATGGTTGTTATATTATGCCTGATGTTTTATGTCATGTCTTTCATTTTATTTGTTGTATAGTTTGTTATTAATTTTAGTTTTATGATTGAACATTATTTCACGCAGGATTTATTTGGTGTTGAATATTTTCGGCTAATTTTCCAAACACATGAATCACATAGTAAAAAAAATTCCTTCCTCTAAGATCCTATTTCTGTTTTTTTTATTAACCAACGAAATGGCCCTGACATAATGGCCCCGGTCTTAACGGCCCTGGACTAATAGGTGGATTAATAGTCAAAAATACAATCAAATAGTATTTTAATATTTTAAGTCACAGATTCAGTTTCAGGTTTAGCTTACAAGAAACAATAATAATGACATCACAATAAAGATTTTAATAGCAGCTACTTGATATGGTACCAAGTCACGGTTGTTTAATGAGAAGAAATTATATAACAACATCACACAACACTTTTTGTATGGGTGGAAAAGTGGACACAAGCTTAAACTACAAAATAATTT
Source organism: Radix auricularia (assembly GCA_002072015.1). NCBI lineage: Eukaryota > Metazoa > Mollusca > Gastropoda > Lymnaeidae > Radix > Radix auricularia. The sequence goes on from MUZC01003640.1 coordinate 696,329, forward strand.
ACATTTTGTATTAAAGAATGTTAACAATTTGTCTGGGGCCGTTTTTTTACCAGGGCCGTTATGTCAGGGCCGTTTTGTCCAGGGCCGTTTAATGTTCCTTCTTGCTTAGAACTGCAATTATTATGTTAAATATGTAGCGACCTTCCCTTCTAGAGCACTCACCTGTACTCATGAGCCGGGCTTCAATCACACCATTTTGATGAAATATGTAGTCAATGACGTAATCATAGTTGCCAATCGTCAGTATAGACCTAAAAATTTTTTTAAAATGTATTAATAATTTATTAAGAAAATAAATTTTAATGAAATTCACAGTTTGGGTTTGTACTTCTTGAAGACATGTTACACGCAAGACGGTTTAACTTGTTAAAAACTTATTTTCATCATTTATTATGTTAATGCCAAGATTTTAAGGCAGTTATTTATTAGGCCATTGCATTTAGGATTTGTGTAAAATTCCCAATGGATAGTTTTTTAAAAATAATTTCAAATATAAATGTGTAAATTTATGTTTTTAATGTTTATTTAAAAAGTAGATATTTTAATTTTAATAAGTTACCAATAGAAATTACAGCAGTCTAAAAAGTTACCTTTAATGTGGGAATGTCTATCGAATATTTGAAAAAAATATTCGCACGATTTATATGACTTCCCAACAGTAAAGAAAAACAATTTTTTTTAATGATGAAAGATATCTCTAGCACGAGTCTGAGTCAGAGTCTATCTTATGAAGCATAACTCTAGCCTGAGTGTGAGTATAGAGTCTATCTTATGAAGCATAACTCTAACCTAAGTGTGAGTACAGAGTCTATCTTATGAAGCATAATTCTAACCTGAGTGTGAGTACAGAGTCTATCTTATGAAGCATAACTCTAACCTGAGTGTGAGTACAGAGTTTATCTTATGAAGCATAACTCTAACCTGAGTGTGAGTACAGAGTCTATCTTATGAAGCATAATTCTAACCTGAGTGTGAGTACAGAGTCTATCTTATGAAACATAACTCTAACCTGAGTGTGAGTACAGAGTCTATCTTATGAAGCATAACTCTAACCTGAGTGTGAGTACAGAGTCTATCTTATGAAGCATAACTCTAACCTGAGGGTGAGTACAGAGTCTATCATCCCGCCATAAAAAGATCCATCACTTCTCGTGTAAGATGAATGTCTCCTCACTGGGTAGCCATTATTGAATTCAAAAAGACAAAACGCCGAGTCGATCACTTCCGGGTCATCTCCAGTCTGACTCATGAAGGTCTAAAAATAGAAATTCAGGTTTTAAGTCCAATTGATTTGTCGGTCTCATATTTTGTCGTTAGTAGTATAAACAAATTTCATACTCATTGATACCCCCTATGCTAAGCTAAGTGTTTACAAGTTAGTATCCTGGTAAACGTTTTCAAAAGAGTTCAGGCAGGTTAATACATAATTTACCTGATTAACTAATGTTGCAAAGTCTGGACAGTCACCACCAGGTACCATAGACCTTGAGTTGGATCCGAGAAGAACACCACTGTCCACATAGTTTATGTGTTGCTATTAGGAAACAAATGGGTCCAAATAAATTAAGATAGAGTGAGAGAGGGAGAGAGAGACAGAGAGAGAGAGGCAGAGAGAGAGAGAGGGGGAGAGACAGAGAGAGAGGGGGAGAGAGACAGAGAGAGAGGGGGAGAGAGACAGAGAGAGAGTGGAGAGAGACAGAGAAAGAGGCAGAGACGGAGAGAGAGAGGCAGAGAGAGGCTGAGAGAGACACAGGGAGAGACAGCGAGAGAGAAAGAGAGAGAGGCAGAGAGAGAGGGAGAGAGAGACAGAGAGAGAGGGGAGAGAGACAGAGAGAGAGGCAGAGACGGAGAGAGAGAGGGAGAGAGAGGCAGAGAGAGACACAGGGAGAGACAGCGAGAGAGAAAGAGAAAGAGGCAGAGATGGAGAGAGAGAGGGAGAGAGAGGCAGAGAGAGGCAGAGAGAGGGGGAGAGAGAGGCAGAGAGAGAGGCAGAGAGAGACACAGGGAGAGACAGCGAGAGAGAAAGAGAGAGAGGCAGAGACGGAGAGAGAGAGGGAGAGAGAGGCAGAGAGAG
>MUZC01003640.1:704343-720684 GCA_002072015.1 Radix auricularia
AGAGAGAGGGAGAGAGAGGCAGAGAGAGAAAGAGAGAGACAGAGAGAGAGGCAGAGACGGAGAGAGAGAGGGAGAGAGAGGGAGAGAGAGGCAGAGAGAGACAGAGAGAGATAGACAGAGAGAGAGGCAGAGACAGAGAGAGAGACACAGAGAGAGAGCGAGAGAGAAAGAGAGAGACAGAGAGAGACAGAGAGAGAGGCAGCGACGGAGAGAGAGGCAGGGAGAGACACAGAGAGAGACAGCGAGAGAGAAAGAGAGAGAAAGAGAGACACATAGAGATAGGGAGAGAGAGGCAGAGAGACACAGAGAGAGACAGCGAGAGAGAAATAGAGAGACAGAGAGAGAGGGAGAGGGAGGCAGAGAGAGACAGAGAGAGACACAGAGAGAGAGCGAGAGAGAAAGAGAGAGACAGAGAGAGAGGGGGAGACAGGCAGAGAGAGACACAGGGAGACACAGAGAGAGAGACAGCGAGAGAGAAAGAGAGAGAAATAGACAGATAGAGACATAGAGAGAGAAAGAGAGAGAGAGAGAGAAAGAGAGAGAGAGAAAGAGAGAAAGAGAGAGAGAGAAAGAGAGAGAGACAGAGAGAGAGAAAGAGAGAGAGAGAAAGAGAGAGACAGACAGAGAGAGAGAAAGAGAGAGACATACAGAGAGAGAGAAAGAGAGAATTAAAATAATAACAAATGCTTCTAAGAAACCATACATGTGAAAACAATTCTCTATTTTTATCATAGCTTTTTTTGAATACAAGTGTTAGATGTAAGTGATGTTTAAAAAAGTATCCAAAGAAACAATGTATTTAAAGTCAGTGACAACTGTGGTAGAGGAGAATATTTTTCCTTTCCTAATGTACGAACAAATTATCCATAATCTGGTTCAAATATTTGATCTAAATAGTATAAAAATGTGTATAATTTTATTTTTTAAGTATCTAAAAACTATGTCGGCTTTTAAAGTACATGAAAAATTATGACTGTATTTAAGTGAGAACAAAGATGTCTTTGAACGCCTGATTTCGTTTTTATTGGTAAATAAATACTAGTATCTAAATTCTCCTATTGACAATATATTCTTAGGGACTTGTTCGTAATCATCAAGCGATAATGTGCCTTTACATAAGTGCTATATAGCATAGAACTATTGTATTATATAGTTTTTTGTTGTTTTTTTAAATTGTATGAATCTATCTTTTCTCTTTCAATGTATTTACCGATGGTGGACCACTCCCCGAATAGAAGACAGCTATTTCTGAGAGGCCGATTTCATAGGCGATCCGCTCGTCTTTGAAGTTGACGTCATAGAGAGTCGGTCCAGTGAGAGAGGACATCCGGAAATTGAATTCCCAGCCCATGTACTGAACCTGGAACACAGAGATGACGTAGACGATAATATAAATGTTTAAGTGATGAAAAACCATAAAGTAATGATGGTTAAGAAAATCGGTAATTTTCAGTAAAATTGACCTTTCTGTCCTTGAGACTGTATCTCTTTCCGTCGGGTTCTACTTGTTGCGGGGGTCTCTGAGGGATCTTTGGCAGCGGTTCCCCTCGTCGGTGTAGAGTGGAGAAAAGGTTCTCATCCTCTACTGGTTTGATTCTCTTTTCCTTTTTTATGCTATTAAATTAAAAATATTTTGAAGTACGTATATTTTGAAAATTTTAAATTTGAAAAACCGAAACAAAAATCCTTTTGTCTTACGCACTACCCTCATTAGATGATTTTAATATTGTTTTTCTTATGCTAGACCCTGTTAAAAAGCAGGTGACGAATTAGAGATTCGTTAGTCTATCGACGAAGCAAGATGAGAAAAATGTATATCGCATTATTTCTGTAATTCTGGTTATATAGGCATAGCTTTACAAGCAATAACGTTACTTATCTATGTGTGAGTCTCTTTGTAATTAAATAAGTAAATGTCGCTTTATAAATAATTTAGCTTGCCTCTTTATAATCTATACATCGTTGTACCTGTTTTGATCATAAAGCTTCTTCAGTTGGTCCAAGGAGTCAAATAGTTGACCAGCGTACATCACTTTCTTAATGGACCATTTGTTGGGGTCAGAGTCTGCAGTGTTGCTCAGTATCCCAAAGTTGACCAAGTTTGTTTCATGGTAAGGGACAGCGTGTGTTGCAAAAATCCAGATGAGTCTTGTTCGCAGTAAAAAAAATGTGTTACTTTTCACTTCTAAACAGACCAATAATATGATTCAAAAGAAATAGATAATATCCTAAGCCGAAACATTGCTACGTATAGCCTTACCTCTCTTAATGAATTCCTTTATTCTTACCTTTCTTTCAAGTTCTTTGTAAGACCTGTGCCAATAGGTGCAGAGGTGTAGCCAAAGCAGTCTTCTGGTGCGATGCATTCAGTGAATGTGGCGTTGTAGCTCTCCCGCAGTAATCTTTTTAGCTAGAAAATCAAACAGAGTTTAAAAAATTATATTATAATGCCCGTGTGTCATAGCTTCATGAGATAAGGCGCGTCTATCCAACTATAGTATGTGCCTCTTTTGTAGTTGGATGTATTTTGGTTTGAATCTTTGCTTAAGTTTTACATGTCAAATAAATATATCATATAGTCCCCATACTAAACAATAAAGACTGTAATAGAAGGAGCGTCTGTACCATATGAGATAAGATAAGTATCCCATGAACAACATATGAGTGACGTAATATCTTATTTTAGATCGATATTAATAAGCCCTCTTGCCTGTTACACATTATATTTCATAAAAAGCTTTAGAATCTATAACTTAAAACAAGCCAAACATTACAAGCACTTTGTCCTTACCAAAATGACGTGTTCACAAGAAAAGCACTAGTCTACTAATCATCTTGAAATCTGCACTAACACTCGTCTTACATAAATAATACAATGTAATTGTAAAGAATACCTGTCACTATTCAGGACGTACATTTCTCTACAATTGCTACTTTTTAAATCTAAAATAATCATGGTTGTTGCATATTTTTCATAATGTAATTTTAATAATGATTAGCAATCTCTGATCTTTTTTTTTCCCCCTAATATTTACTGAGCCAACAATATTTCCCACTTCAATCACATTTTTTTCAAATATTTATGAAAAAGTTAATATTTTCTCCTTACCTTTTTGTCGACTTTGGATCCAAGAACGTTAAAAAGTGTTGCAAACTCGATCTGATTATAAGGCCTTTGAAATAAAAAAAAAAAGTCAAATAATTTATTATCTCTAAGGAGATTGTGCCAGCAAATGTTCCATCCCCACTTTAAGTGAAATGTTCTCTTACATCACGTGCATGCAATCTTACTGTGCCCTACAATCTTGTATTAATTAAATTCCCATATCCACTGACTGTACAACTATATAACCACAACCGCGTTCAATTCGTTGCCCTATAAAATAAACTGGACATTAAAAATAGTTGAAGTTGACCACAAACCTCCGCTATTTTATCAGATTCATGAATTATCTTCTGCTTACACATCACCGTACTTAATAACTATGTTCCTCTTTCAGAACTAGTGACAATGTTATGTTTCTCTTTCAGCACTAGAGACAATGTTCAAACATGTTCCTTTCAAAAAATATTTGACTATTAGAGCAAATCTCAACATACAACTTCTGACACGATGCTAACAAGACAAGAGATCACCGACCCCATAATTACATGTTTGAAACCAAAGAACTACTAGGCTATTCATGCATCCCCCAGAACTATTTGTGGCCCCAGAAATCTTGACCAAGAGGTTTGATCGGTGTGCAATTATATGCGGAGACAGAACTTACGATAAACTTTCGTTGTTTTGTGGAGTCTTTTTATTCTCATTCATGCTTTATTTAATAACATATTTTAATGGCACTATGATATAAAGTGCAAATTATCTTCCCTAATAAGTAGTTTTGAGAATCTGTATGCTACCCGACAGCATTCTCTTACAATAATACGTTGTGTACCGAGTGGAGATTCGTCAAAAGATGTTAGTGTTTGCTTATGATTGAAGCAAGAGAATTGTAATAGTCTAGTGCCCGACTTTTACATCACCTTTACTTGATGGGTTGAACGTAATATCAGTCAAATAAATATATATGTAAGTAAATACAAATGCACACATTTTTTAAAGATCAAAATGTTCCTCTAAAATGATGAAGGAAGAACAACAATTCTGAAAATAGCAGTCAACGCATTGTGGGTCTCGAGATATGCAACATGTGGTTAGCTACCTGCTAGCAGCCTGCACAAACCGAGCTTGCCAACAATGATTGGTCGACCCAGGGAAGTCATTATTAGTCATGCTTATTTGCACTCGAAATTGTGCTTTTTCTTGAGGTTTATATGTATAGAAAATAACTCATACACAAACTATAGTGTGTCTCCAGTAAACACGTCTGTCCTTTTACACCACGTCTAGTATTATGACCAAAAGTGACCACAATGGACCTTATAGGCATAATTCATATGATGATCCCCAGTCAAATGATTTTATACACCAAATCTAACATCATGATTAAAAGTGACCAAAAGGACCTCATACACCATCTAATACAATGCTCACCGGTGACACAATTGACCTCATGCACCATCTAATATAATGACCACCGGTGACCACAACTGACCTCATACACCATCTAATACAATGACCACCGGTGCCCACAACTGACCTCATACACCATCTAATACAATGACCACGGGTGACCACAACTGACCTCATACACCATCTTAAACAATGACCACCGGTGACCACAACTGACCTCATACACCATCTAATATAATGTCCACCGCTGCCCACAACTGACCTCATACACCATCTAATACAATGACCACCGGTGCCAACAACTGACCTCATACACCATCTATACAATCCTAAAACATCTCGTCTATGATGATTACCAGCAGTGACCACAAAAGATCTCGTACACCACGTGACATGATCCTTATACACCACAACTATCATGATGACCAGCATTGACCACAACTGACCTTAGAGAGAACTCCACAGGGTTTCGCCGGTTTGTTACATTCATCAGGTTGCACTCAGTGATATCATTAAGTGGGCCACATATGTATTCCTCTACCGTCGGTGGTTTGAGATCCCCTCTGAATATTAAAACACGAGCCTGTCTATTTGGTTTGGCGCCTGTATAGTTGAGATAATGGAACATTAAAACATGGGCCTGTCTCTTTGGTTGGACACCTGTATAGTTGAGATAATGGAACATTAAAACATGGGCCTGTCTATCTGGTTGGACACCTGTATTGTTGAGATATAAGAACATTAAAACATGGGCCTGTCTATCTGGTTGGACACCTGTATAGTTGAGATAATGGAACATTAAAACATGGGCCTGTCTATCTGGTTGGACACCTGTATAGTTGAGATATAAGAACATTAAAACATGGGCCTGTCTATCTGGTTGGACACCTGTATTGTTAAGATATAAGAACATTAAAACATGGGCCTGTCTATCTGGTTGGACACCTGTATAGTTGAGATATAAGAACATTAAAACATGGGCCTGTTCTGGTTGGACACCTGTATAGTTGAGATATAAGAACATTAAAACATGGGCCTGTCTATCTGGTTGGATACCTGTATAGTTGAGATATAAGAACATTAAAACATGGGCCTGTCTCTATGGTTGGACACCTGTATAGTTGAGATATAAGAACATTAAAACATGGGCCTGTCTCTATGGTTGGATACCTGTATAGTTGAGATATAAGAACATTAAAACATGGGCCTATCTCTTTGGTTGGATACCTGTATAGTTGAGACAAAATGGAAAGAAACATGTATCCGTAACGAGATATAAGGATAGTATCAAGATTATAACAGATCAAATATATTTGTAAGAAAGAATATAATGTCATTAACTTCATTGCTTTAATCTTTGTTGTGGGTTGGTTTACATTTTTTAAATTAAAACTTCTTGACAAGATACCAATTGCATATTATTTTAATTACCAATTTCATTTACTTTGTTAAATAAGAAACGACAAAGTTTTTTTTAAATAGTTATTTATACCAGAGTGTTATAATTTACCGCAATTTCCCCTTTATATGAGTTATTCTTTCTTTTTCATAATAAAATAAAATTAATAATATAATGGTAGAGTCAAAATGCTTTTGAAATATACCTTACTTTGTTTCTGTGTGGCTTTTTAAAATCATTGAAGAACTTTAGCCGTGGCTCTGAACAGTTCCCCACCCTGTATTATACTGAACATTTCCCCACCCTGTATTATACTGAACAGTTCCCCACCCTGTATTATACTGAACAGTTCCCCATCCTGTATTATACTGAACAGTTCCCCTCCCTGTATTATACTGAACAGTTCCCCACCCTGTATTATACTGAACAGTTCCCCACCCTGTATTCTACTGAACAGTTCCCCACCCTGTATTATACTGAACAGTTCCCCACCCTGTATTATACTGAACAGTTCCCCACCCTGTATTATACTGAACAGTTCCCCACCCTATATTATACTGAACAGTTCCCCACCCTGTATTATACTGAACAGTTCCCCACCCTGTATTATACCATTATATTTAGTTACTCTGAACTGCATCCGTATTTAAGAAATCCCTTCTCATAATTTTCAGGGCGTTAACTTTGTATGAGCTTTTTATTTTACTTCCCTATTAAACCTCTCTTAGATTTTCATTTCCCGAATAAAGAATGTAATTATATATCACTGCTTTAAATAGATCAATAAATTTAAAGATTGCTACTTTCACAGTTTCAAGAACACTACTGACACGTCTCAAAGTGAAATGGATTTTTACATACCTCCATTATTTAAGTACCGTAAAACTTGTAATTTTGGGGCTACAAACAAATCTGCTGTATAGATATAACTTGAGTTAGTTGTAGCATTTTCAGGTTTAGCTGCTCTGATATTTGGGTCGGCCTCTAGGAAAGCTCTCAGCTATATTCACAGGGGAAAAAACATAAAACATAAATACATTCTGGGTTTAGATTTAACAAATATTACAAATTTTATACAGTGAATGTGCAAATGCATTCGTCAAAGAGAACAGAGTGTAATTGTCAAAGAGAACAGAGTGTAATTGTCAAAGAGAACATAGTGTAATTGTCAAAGAGAACAGAGTGTAATTGTCACAGAAAAAGTATCAAAAGTTTATTATTCTTTATATCTTGAGAATATAAGAACCCTTTAAATGACGTTATTTTGATAGCTCTGCAATATTAATATTATACAAATGATTGACACTAAACCATAACATTTATATTTAAAATGTAAGATGCGTCATTTAAAATAGATTTTAAAAAGTGAATTTCTTTTCTGTCAAGCCAATCGGCGGCTTCAAATGGGGAAGGGATAAGATGGTAAACACTTAACAAACAACGAAAGCCTTTATCAAGGGCACTTACATTTCTGAGCTCTGTCTTTGTTAAGTCGTGGAACGGTCCCGGGTCACTCGGCTCACTGAGATCTATCACGTTACCGTTGGGATTGGCTGACCCACACACTGGACATTGTCCACCATCAGTACCGGTACCGGTAGATGTCACACAACAAAGACACAGACAGAGGATCGACACCAGGAGTAAGGGATCTGACCGCTGCACAGCCATGACCTGGCGTGAAAGAGAAAGAAGGATCTGTAAGTCAGAGTCAATTCTTTTACTGGACCTGGACACAAGTTGTGACTCTCACTCAGTTTCTTCAAATCAAGTATTTTGAATTACAAATATGAACATAGACATGTTATATAAGGCACTGATCAATATTACCACTTTTTTTAAAATTTGATTTAAACATTTTATTATTAATTATATTTTTTAAAATTATAACCTTTTTTTTTTAGTTAGTGGCCGTCCATAAAGTATGTCACGCTATTTNCCCCCCCCCCCCCTTAAAGTACGTCACACTTTCGTACAAAAAGTTTTTTTTATTAACAAAATAATTAAAATTTAACATTAAAACACTGTGACATCACAAATAGCCGGACACCCCCCTCCCCCTGTCACAAATTGTAACACTTTCTTACACCCCCTCCCGCGGACCTCTGGAGGGTGACGTACTTTATGGACGGCCACTTATGTAATTTTTGTTTTAAAAAGTTAGATACATTAATGTAAAAGGTCAAAAATATTCTCAAAGTCTTCAAGTTTAAAGGTTGTACTCAGCTACTTTTACAGTATAAGAATCCGAGTGCTGCTGCTTTGTAACAAACGTTTTCATTTGCCAGAGCGCTATTGAATGCCAAAGCGTTAGTGCGCTGCGGCACTAAAAAATTCCAAAATAAAATTAAAAATAATAAATCGGTCACGGGTTCAAATCCTGGTTCTGGCACCCCTACGGGTAGATGATGCTCGTTAAAACCTTGGCTGGTAGTTCATCTAGGAGAAAGAAACTCCGAATACAAATCCTCCGCTGCCTTGCGGCTATACCTGCCTTGCGGGAAAGGCTAAGGGAGTAAACCCTGAAAGAAAATCAGGAATTGGAGCACCTACAGGCGGTGTATACATAAGACTTATGTACATACCGGCAGCTCCTGCGACGCCAATGGCAGCCAAGCTGCATCGACGCAAGTCGTTCCCTTGGTTACACCATTGACGTGGAGAGGGGGGATATGCTGTGTGGGCAGCAGCTAATTCTCCATAATACCCGCCCAGGCTTGCATCACCTCTGGAGAGGACACTCCAGCGTCGCCGCAAGGTGTCGACAAAGCTCAATTGACGTAGAGCTAGGCGCCAGGGGCTGCTTCCGACGGTGGGAGAGACGACCACTGTCTCACTGGACAGCTACCGCCCGCCTCAAACTGGGCAGCCCCCAGTCAAATAGGTGCTATCCCGTCATGGCCTGCCTTCTCCACTGGGTGCGTGGAGATTAGAGTACCACTCAACAAGTGGGCCACTAAGCCCTGCACCAAGAAATACAAAAAAGAAAAAGAAGACCCCAGCTCTTCGAATCGCTAGCTGGAACGTGAGGACTATGTGTCCCGGCATCACTGATGATCTGCAGTCCATAAACGACACACGGAAGACAGGAATAATCGATAGAGAACTTAAAAGGCTAAAGATTGACATAGCATGCCTTCAGGAGACCAGGCTCCCAGACAACGGTTCACTCAAAGAGGCCAATTACACCTTCTTCTGGCAAGGCAGACCGAAAGACGAACCTAGACAGCATGGTGTGGGTTTCGCTGTTAAAAACACTCTTCTACCATCCATTGAACCACCGTCATCAGGCACGGAGAGGATCCTCACTCTAAGACTCAGAACAACTGCGGGCCCAGCAAACATTCTTAGTGTGTATGCCCCAACACTCTATTCAACTCCGGAAGAGAAGGACCAGTTCTATGGAGCGTTAGACCAGGCAATAGCCGGCATCCACAAAGACGAGGCAATCTATCTCCTAGGAGATTTCAATGCTAGAGTGGGGAGCGACCACGAAGCCTGGCCCACCTGCCTTGGACTATTTGGAAGAGGAAAGTTAAATGAAAATGGACAAAGGCTTCTGGAATTGTGCTGCTCACGAGGCTTGTGTGTGACCAACACTTTCTTCAAGTGCAAGGATATACATCAAGTATCTTGGAGACACCCTCGATCCCACCAATGGCACCAGCTGGACCTCATTATCACCAGGCGTGCACAACTAGCTAGCGTCCTACTCACTCGCAGCTATCACAGTGCCGACTGTGACACGGATCATTCCCTTGTCGCCAGCAAAGTACGAATAATGAGGAAAAACTCGTACCACACAAAGAAAAAGGGAAGTCCACGCATCAATACCTCCTGCATGAAAGACCCTGCGATAGCGCAGCTGTTCAAAGACAAGGTGAAGGAAAGTCTCTCAAAGATGTCCCCATGCGTCACCATTGACTCCAAATGGACGCAACTGAGAGACACAATCTATACATCCGCAATACAAGCCTTTGGCAAAAAATCTCACAAAAACACGGACTGGTTTGATGAACATTGGGACGAGATGAAACCCGTCACTGAAGCAAAAAGGAAAGCTCTTATGGCTTACAAGGAAAAGCCTACACCTGACAATTTGCATGCTTTAAAAACAGCTAAGTCACTTGCCCAAAAGGTTGCACGTAAATGTGTCAATACCTACTGGCTTAAGCTCTGTTCCAGTATACAATCAGCTGCAGACATGGGCAATGCAAAAGTCATGTACGAAAACATCAAAAAGGCAACGGGCCCCTTGACGTCAAAAGCTGCTCCCCTAAAGTCCAANTCATTATCACCAGGCGTGCACAACTAGCTAGCGTCCTACTCACTCGCAGCTATCACAGTGCCGACTGTGACACGGATCATTCCCTTGTCGCCAGCAAAGTACGAATAATGAGGAAAAACTCGTACCACACAAAGAAAAAGGGAAGTCCACGCATCAATACCTCCTGCATGAAAGACCCTGCGATAGCGCAGCTGTTCAAAGACAAGGTGAAGGAAAGTCTCTCAAAGATGTCCCCATGCGTCACCATTGACTCCAAATGGACGCAACTGAGAGACACAATCTATACATCCGCAATACAAGCCTTTGGCAAAAAATCTCACAAAAACACGGACTGGTTTGATGAACATTGGGACGAGATGAAACCCGTCACTGAAGCAAAAAGGAAAGCTCTTATGGCTTACAAGGAAAAGCCTACACCTGACAATTTGCATGCTTTAAAAACAGCTAAGTCACTTGCCCAAAAGGTTGCACGTAAATGTGTCAATACCTACTGGCTTAAGCTCTGTTCCAGTATACAATCAGCTGCAGACATGGGCAATGCAAAAGTCATGTACGAAAACATCAAAAAGGCAACGGGCCCCTTGACGTCAAAAGCTGCTCCCCTAAAGTCCAAAAATGGAGAAATTATTCAAGACCAGGCAGCACAGCTAAAACGGTGGGTTGAGCATTATCTGGAATTGTATTCAACAGTTACCACAGTCTCCAGCACCGCTCTAGATGACATCCCAGATATGCCACTCATGGAAGAACTTGATGTCGTGCCCACACAGGAAGAGCTGAGCAAAGCAATTGACAGCCTAGCTTGTGGAAAAGCGCCTGGGAATGATGGAATACCACCAGAGGTTCTAAAGAGTGGCAAGACAGCTTTACTCCAACCATTGCACGAGATTCTGTCCCTCTGCTGGGAACAGGGCTACATCCCCCAAGACCTAAAGGATGCAAATATAGTGACACTATATAAAAACAAAGGTGATAGGAGTGATTGCAATAATTATCGCGGCATTTCACTCCTTAGTATTGTAGGAAAGACCTTTGCCCGCGTTATACTAAAACGTTTACAAAGCCTAGCATCCCGCGTCTATCCAGAATCTCAGTGTGGTTTCCGGTCCGGTCGGTCTACCATAGACATGGTGTTCTCCATACGACAGCTCCAGGAAAAATGCAGAGAGCAGCAGATGCCACTATACATTGCATTTGTGGACCTTACAAAAGCCTTCGACTTAGTCAGTCGCAACGGGCTATTCCAAATACTGGCAAAAATTGGATGTCCCCCTCACCTACTTGCCATCATCAGACAGTTCCATGAAAATATGCTTGGCACAGTACAGTTCGATGGAGCTAAGTCAGAGGCCTTCCCTGTCAGCAGCGGAGTTAAACAAGGTTGTGTACTCGCACCAACACTCTTCGCAATATTCTTCTCTGTACTTCTTCGATACGCATTCAAGGATAGCAGTGAGGGAATCTGGTTACATACCAGAGCTGATGGAGGACTTTTCAACACTGCCCGCCTCCGAGCCAAGACCAAAACGACGGATGTCCTAATTCGAGAGCTACTATTTGCGGATGATGCGGCACTAACAGCACATACAGAATCTGGTTTGCAACAACTCGTGTCAAGCTTCTCCAATGCCTGCAAAGAATTTGGTCTGCAAATCAGCTTGAAAAAGACAAACATCATGGCCCAAGACACTCGACCTCCTCCTACCATAAATATCGATAATGAAAACTTGGAGGTTGTGGACAGCTTCACCTACTTGGGATCCAAGGTCTCCAATACACTGTCCATTGAAGAAGAAATAAACAGCAGAATTGGCAAGGCAGCCGCAACAATGGCTAAACTAAATAAGCGGGTCTGGCAAAACACCAAGCTAACGGAGAAAACCAAACTGTGCGTCTATCGAGCCTGTGTCATCAGTACACTACTATATGGGAGCGAGACATGGACCACTTATACATCACAAGATTGTAAGCTTAACAGCTTCCATTTGAGATGCCTGCGCCACATCCTTGGTATTAAATGGCAAGACAAAGTGCCCAATAGTGAGGTCCTAATGCGTGCCAATACCCAAAGCATGTTCTCAATTCTTAGTGAAAGACGCCTGAGGTGGCTAGGACATGTCAAAAGAATGAGCCCCTGCCGTATCACGAAGGACCTCCTATATGGTGAACTTGCTTCAGGAAAGAGGAAAACAGGTCGCCCACGCTTGTGATTTAAAGATGTCTGTCAAAGGGACATGAAAGCAGCCAAAATACATACAAGTGACTGGGAGTGTAAGGCAGAAGACCGATCTACGTGGCGCACAGTTGTCAAAGAGGGCGTCATAGTAGCCGAGGAGCGAAGAATGGAGGAGGCTGCAGACAGAAGAGCTAGGAGAAAGGCCAAAACATTTGGAAGCACAGAACTCGTGTGTAAAAACTGTGGCAAAGACTGTCAATCAAGGATAGGACTGCACAGCCACTCGAGAAAATGCAACCCAACCCAACGGTGATGCACCATCGTCTCACGAGACGGAAGGATGCCGGAATTTTTTAATTGAATGTAATTCAAGTCGCCAGATAAATTAAGTTCTGTGTAACTCAGTACGTTCGGCAACAGCTTATATATCAAAGTAAGGAACACCAACTCCCTAGACATCACATTACTCATCAGAAATTACAAGCTTTTTAAATTCAAATGTAATCCGATTTTTAATTGGTCCTTAGAGCTTTAACTATAGCTTATAGGTGTTAGGAACCAAACATAAAGATTAGTCTTAATAGTACGTGACCCTTTTTTAATGTTGCAGTAAAAACTAATACCATTGTCAGGGTTATGAGAATCTCTGTTTGTTAAGGTGATATGTCTGCCTGGACACAAGCTCATGTTGATGATGTTTTGTGAGCGAGATTCACGTGGGGGGCGTGGATCAGTCCATGCAAGGTCAGTCCAGGCCCATGGGTATATAACTCGGATGTGTCTCATCAGTAGGGAGACAAGGCGCCGGGTGACAAAGGTGAACATGGGACAAGTGTACACAAGGGATACACGAGTTTTAGTGTTGCCCAGTGTTCGTCTGTTGCACTGAGAGTTGTTACATGTGATGTTAACACGCATGGAGTTGTACTACGATTAATAGAGATGTACATATGTTCGAGTGAAGACTCGTGTGAACAAAGATTGCTGTTAGTACAAGGACTGTCGTGTTCAATCTATGTACGCAAGTTGTCGGTGAAGTCTCGATCAGAACCCCTAGACAACGACTCCCGACAACCATCTGTGATGGGTTTTGCAGGGGGGGGACATATGAATTTTTAAAAAAAATATAATAAATTCTTCAGCAGGTCTGATACTGTTAAGACTTCCATTCAAGTACTGTTACTATTTCCTGCTGTTTGGGTTGCAAAACTGCTGCTAACAACTCACTACGCCACTGACTCCTACCAAAATGTTTACGTAACTTACCCTTAATTGACGCAACAGATGTACTCAATGACTCTTTCCGACTTCTGTTAGTACACAAGAAATAGATTGTAACTGGACCGTGTATAAATATACTTTGATAATATCTACTTGATTTAGTACAAGCACAAGCATTCTAAAATATATTAGGAATACCTTAATTTTTGTTTGTTTTTAGTGAAAGTGAAAGCATGATTTATTTTTTAAAGTACAAACTATTAAAGAACGAGCATTGTTGTAATAAAGAAGCGCACACATCATATTCAGTATACCGTTTATTGTATCTGTGGTGAGAAGATTAGATTTCGTGTCTAGGTGTGTTATACCCATTGTTATCATTATAATCAATTATAATTATCAATCCAAACACTCACAAAAGACGTAACAGAGATTGCTACAAATGAACAAGATTATTTTTAATTAATTTTAATTAACAATTCGTATTTTGATATGATAAAAAACACAATTCAATGTTCATCCCTACTAGCTTATATTAATACAGTAGAAGTCCATTAGTCCGGCATCCAACAGTCCGGAATGCCTGATAGTCCGGCATCGCTTCGGAAAATTTTAAAAATTTTGGTTTTCTCCAAAAATGTGTCTTTAAAGCAAATAAAAACGCCCGAGAGCTATTTGGAAGTTTTTGGGGGTAGTTCGGGATCACCCGGAAGCCCTCGGTATTGTTCTGAAACAATTAGCGGCCGGCTATTCTCAGCTGTCACAACAAATACAGTAATACAGGCGCAGTGCAGCCCAGTTAATCAATCACGAAGCGTCTTCGCTTTTTGTGTGCGTTGTCGCAGTAAACTGTGTCTCAGAACGCTCTATTGTAATACAGTACTAGCTACAGTGCGCCACAAAGTATCGATTTCCATATCAATAGAAATAAATTTAATGCTAAACGCCAAAAGTCAAGAAAGCATTGAGACATTCGTGATTTTCTTTTTAATCTATGTGAAATATATTTTAGAGTACGTGTACATAGCCTACATTATATAAAATGTAAAATTAACTTTGTTGTATTTGCAAACTGTATTTGTAGTTTAATTATTAACCTAATTGTTCTTATAATTACGATTTTTATATGTATGTATTTTTTTTAAAAAGTGCATTTGTTTTACGGCTGTGCCTACACTAAAAAGAAGGGGCACCGTCCGATAGACCGGAATTTTCGGTAGTCCAGCACCCAAACGTGCCGAGTCGGTACGTGTAGCATCGCGGCGATGCTGGGTTACTTACGATCTCCATGTGGTGATCATCGCGGCGACGCGGGGTGACGATCTCTGTGTGGTGATCATCGCGGCGACGCGGGGTGACGATCTCTGTGTGGTGATCAGGTACAACAGTTTTTTGTCAGCGAGGTATTACTGCTACTTGGGTGCAGACATAACGTGGTTTCCTGGGTGGGGAAGGGAAGCGTTGATCTCTCTCGGTTGATGAGAGTAGTGACGTAACGTCTGGCTCCTTCCTGTGTACGAGACAGGGCAGAGTAGGGAACACGTCTGAGTAGATGATCTTGGAAGACCCGTGATTTGCTGGGTGTGGAGCGCTGACCTCTCCCAGTGATTGGCAGCACCACTTCCATAGACGCGACGATATGGGCGTCGACGACCTGTCACAACCATAGTCTCTTGTATTAACACACCGGGCAGTATGGGACCCCTGCATATGATTGCCAGGTACGTGGACACCAAATGGAGGACATAATAAAACAAAAAGGAGGACAACAAATGGGGACATTTTGAATATTTCAACTGAGTCCTCCAGGATTAAACTCAGTACAGTTTATCGTAATAGCTGCCACTGTTCATACAAGAGT
The DNA here is from genome assembly GCA_002072015.1 of Radix auricularia. Taxonomy (NCBI): domain Eukaryota; kingdom Metazoa; phylum Mollusca; class Gastropoda; family Lymnaeidae; genus Radix; species Radix auricularia. Next base: position 719,805 of record MUZC01003640.1, read on the forward strand.
CCTTTAAAAAAACGTTTCATTTTTGTCTTGTAAAAATGATTTAAGAATAAAGTATTGTTCAAACCAATGCACATCTTCTACAATAATACCCGTCTCTTTCAGACACAAAATGCATGCAAAAAGGTCATCAAATTGCAGTCTTTGAAAGATCTATATAGGGGTCTTCATTTCTAAGACCGGAAAACGTCATAACTCATTTGGTCATTGGGCTATTTTTTTAGTAAGGTCAAATGTTTCTAAAACATCAATTACAACAGTGATACATTGATCTCATTAAAAACGATATTTTAGGTGCAATTTTGTGTGCAAAAAATATTTCTTTACACTTAGTTTTGCATTTGAATAAATATTAAAATGCGGAAGACTTAAAAATTAAATAAATAAGCCTAAACATGTTTAAAAATGAGTGTAAGCGGTCGCTCGATAGTCGCAACTACGGTAAACATTAGTCCAAGCGAAATTAGCAGGGGCGTCGCTAGGGTTGGTGTCACCCGGGGTGGTACCTCATGGTGTCACCCCTTCAGGGGGCGTCCATAAATGACGTCACGCGACGTTGCCGATTTGCCCCCCCCCGCGTCATACTTTGTCACAAAAACTTAGACCCCACCCCTTTTTTCCGACCTGACGTCAAAAAGCTTTGAGANCCATAGAACTCCTCTCAGTCTTCCAGTGCCAAATAAAGGGAATATAAATAAGTTTACCTATTTTTTAAATATTTTTTTTTGTCAACCGGTGAGGTCAGCACCGCTTGCTCCCCTCTAGTGAATTACGGTTAAAAGAGAAAACAACTCCTTATCACATGAAAACAAAAGTTTTTTTTAAAAAGATAAAACAGTAGAGAGAGAGAGAGGGGGGGGAAGAGAGAGAGAGGGAGGGAGAG
>MUZC01003651.1:0-58798 GCA_002072015.1 Radix auricularia
AGAGCCTAACGGCTCAACCCAACAGAGAATGAACATTCATTAGTCTTAGTAATATAAAAACCTGATTTGATTGGTTCAATGAGACGCACTATTAAGAGTATTGTTTAATTTATTTTTAATTTACAAATTCTGTCAAGCTCTCCTAGTCATATAGAAGTGTTTAGGCTTGAGGTATAATCTTTTCACCAGTGGTGGAATATATTTTATTTTCTTTTGATTCCCAATTTTGGGATACCGGCAAACATTTATTTCTTCTTCTTTTTTTTTTTTCAATGAATAATCTTTTTAGCCTAAATAGTTACTATTTACAGTCATATATTAGCTGCTGTCAATCATTTTATTTAAATTGTCGCAGGCTGGATAGGCCCTAGTTCGAATTTCAGCCAGGGGCCCCATGCAGTCTTAATCCGACCCTGTTCGGAATGGTAGTCTGCAACCTAGATTTAAAATGTCCTCTCAATGGAGTCAAGTTGCAAGCCCTAAACGTATTTTATTTTTCAATATATTTGTTTAAAATATTTTGTTAAAAGTTTTGCTACTGTTGAAATGTCTGGATCTTTATCAAAAAGGGATATACAAACTTTATTTCCCACATTTAATAACTATAGGACAATGAATTCCTACTGTAGATTTCTTTCTGACCGGGGGCAATAAACTTTTATTTTAAAAAAATACCATAATTGTTTTCATTCCACATTCGATTTTACACTATAAGAGCACTATCAACAAATCTTCCCATCTTAATCGATGCATCAATGTATCTTTTGACCGTGACACTTTACACCGATAGAGCCCAGGAGCAAAGTTCCCTGTAAGGTTCTTTAGTTCGTTATTAATCGTTTTTGTTGAAAATCTAGATAATACTGGAACGTATCCTTTATATTTCATCTTTTAACCAACACGCAAAAAGACAAGTTGTTGACATTTTTAGTTCAAGTGATGAGCGGGTCTAAATGACAATATAACGAGCCAAGCTGAACAATCATTGACATGAAACGGAAATAACTGGTATGCACAAAACGGTCTTGACAAGGAGTGAGATTTTCGGATATCATGTTCATTAAGTTTCAACCATTGTGAGGGTTAATGGATCAGGGAAGTTTCATCTCCGTTTTTTAACGCTGACATTCATTTTAAGAGCTGTGGTCATTTTCTGTCACTGAGCCAGGCTCAATTACTGCCATTAGCTTAATACGCTTTTCATTTGGTTTTAAAGTAGGCGAAGTGTTAGAAACATGGTAGGCAAACTTTATCAACATTTTGAACATTCACGCCAGTAAAAAGTTTTAAACAATCGTCAAGAATTGTTTTATTATTTATCGGACGCTTTTTTAAATTCTTATTTTTTGGTAACTTTTTGACTTTCATCAATTTGTAAGTAATGTGTCGATTAATCGGTAAAGAATAATTTAACCGTTAACGATTAATCGAGAAAGTAATCATTAATTTTCCGCAGTCTTATAATATATAAGAGGCCTGCGGATATTATCGATTAATTTCTCGATTAATCGGTAAAAAATTGATCGATTAAACATATTTTAATTGATAAAATATTGATTTTAATTATGGAAAATCTGTGCATTCGTAGTGTTGATTTATCAATAAATAATCAATTATTAATAATTAAAAATAGTTGCTTTTTTACGTACAAACTTCTCCATTAAAAAAAAAAAAGATTTTTAAAGTGTAAACTTTCAAATAAGCTATTTTATAAGAAAAATAATATAAAAAATTAAACAATGTTTTTACTTAATTAACAATAACACAATTTAAATTCATTGACATTAAATTTAACTACTGATATCTCAATTTTAAAAAAAATTAGAAATGCCTGTTTTTGTTACTTCCTTTGAAAATTTTCAGTTTAACTATCGATTAATTATTCGGTAATTTTTCAAAAGTTAACAATTAATTTAATATTAATCGATAACAGCGCTAATATATATAAATGATATGATATGATATTTGAGATATGAGAAAACATAGCGTACCCGTCTACCCATATATGTATTTGTTTGTGCGTGCGTGTGTGTGTGTGTGTTTGTATGTGTGCGTGTTTGGATTGAATGGCGATAAATCAAAAATTATTTATTTAACTCTATGTTTTTATGTAGACACGAAATTAAATTTAAATTAAAGAAAATATAAACAAATGTAGGAATATTGGACATTTAGAGTTGAAATTACACCAAAGACTAAGGTTTATTTATTTGCATTTTAATAACGATGAATGATAGTATCATTTTTTAAAATATTTAAAATATTTTTTGGTTTTCTAAAATGTACAACCTACTGTTAATAATTCTATCTGAAATCAAAATGTTAAAATTATGTTGTATTTTTTTTTTAAAGAAAGGCGATACACGTGAAAAAGACTTGGACCAAGAGGTGCAACATTGTGGTGTTTATCAGCTCAGTGACCGACTCCAGTTTTCCCACCGTAGGTGTCAACACGAGTGAAGGGAGAAATCACCTTACAGCTAAGACAATGCAGGTAGGGGAAACATTATTCGATCGTGTATGTATTTAATCCAATAACAAGATTGTACATTGTCTGATTTCAACGCTCTTATTACTTTATTGTAACACGCATGACGATCTACTGAATAGTATACTCTGAATTGCTCTGTGAGTAAGTCAAAGGTTATGATGCGTATGCAAATGCATTAAAAAAAACTGGACAGTATTTTAATCTTTAAAAAAAAATTATTCACAAACATATCAGGTAGTGGGGCAGGGTGGTCGAGTGGCAGCGCAATCATGGTCACGGGTTCAAAGCCATGTGAATGCAAAGATTTTTTTCCCGTGGCCTAAGGCATCCCTGAGTCAGCCACCTCCCAATGGTTACTTAAAACTTTTGAGAGGGCTAGGAAATGCATTGAACCCTCATAGCCTTGACCTGTGAACGCTTCATCCGTTGCCAACATATAATCCTTCATTTTCTGTGGACGCAATTATCTTCTGCATAGAGGGTGCGTCTGTATAGATAGCATAAGATAAGTTTTTATATTGCAAAATTTTCTTTGAGGACATAAAAAAAAGTATTTTTATCTTTTCTATCATGAGCAGCAGTAATTTTGTCTAATATCTTTTCATCTCCTTTTAAAGGTTATTTCCAGCCTGAGATTTTTAATCATTGAAGTCTTTTACGAAACTAAATATGTTTGCGATAAAATAACTACGTGTAAGAGATAATTGATGGAGACTGTTTTAAAATATTAGAATAGATCTTGTCCACTAGAAATATGTTCCAGCGTACACCTATCAGAGATATGAAAAGTCGGGTAAGCACAAAGTTAAATAGTAAAAACCGAGGTTTCTTGCTGTTGTTGAGTCTTCTCGTCTACAAGCGAATTCCCCGATCATCGTAGACGTTTGCAATCCCCCTAGGGCATGGGCCACCTACAACAGACCTCCAGGCATACTGTGTTAGGCGTGCCTCTGAAGGATTTCCAGTCATGGCCATTTCTCTCAATGTTTTGTCCGGTTAAGTTGCAATTCATCAATTCGCAAACTCGATTAACTCACGGCTCTCAAATTTGTTCAGCTTTGCACGAAATATTGAACAAAACCCATTCTTTGCGTTCTCACCATTAACGAAATAATAAATTTACGAGTAAAAAGTATGTAAGTAACAAAAAAATATAAATTATTAATTAATTGGAGAAAAACAAATCAGACATTTTTTCTTCGAATTTTAATCGATGGAATTAATTTTTTAATTGACTAATTTTAAAAAAAAGATAATTGATTAATTGATCGTTAATTTCCGAAAAAAATTCTAGCTGATAAGAAGTTCACTACCTCTGAAACCATGATCCATATTGTTATGAAATATTTCTTGGTAACCACAATTAATTCTCCATTAAGGAGACTTTTAATTATTTTTTTTAAAAATAAAGCGCCAGCATTTTTATATGAAAAAATACGAAGATCACACAGCGGGTTAGTAGTGGCGTATAGCGCCTTTTGCCACATGTTGCTTTTGTATTTCTGTAAAGAGCGATATATTTATTTCCTTACGGCTTGTCTTTAATACACGTGGATAAATGTGTTAAAATTCAGCTATTAAAATGTAGCAAAATTTACACATCACTCTCTAATGAAAAAATCAGAAACAGTAATCTACAGTTCTTCTTGTAAAAAACACTCCCAAACCACAAAGTTTGCTTGAATTCTTCCGCAGGCCTTCAAATATCTCTACGACCACCATCTTGATGACGCCGATTGGTTCCTCAAAGCAGACGACGATACCTACGTCATCATGGAGAACCTCCGCTACTTCCTGTCTGGCGAGGACCCCCGGAAACCTGTATACTTTGGAAAGCGTTTTAAACCGTTTGTAAAACAGGGCTTTGCTAGCGGTGGTGCGGGCTACGTCATTAGCAAGGAGGCTCTCATTCGATACGGGCTGAGGGGTTCTCAAAATAATTCAATATGCAAGAAGGACTTTGGTGATGAGGATGTGGAATTCGGGAAGTGTCTAGAACACCTGGGGGTCATCTTAAAGCCTAGTCTGGACGCCAAGAACAGGACACGCTTCCACTGCTACGCAGTAGACACTCACCTCATGTCTAACTTCAATAAAGGGTACATTAATTACGACTTTGAAAATGCAAAAGGGGTAAGATCTTTAGACCATTTTTAAGGACGCAATGAATTAGACCTCATAAAATGATTACATTATATTAAGCTATTGTGTTTCTCGTTATCAGCAAACGACACAATTCAAGTCTATAAGACAGGATGTGAGCCAAAATTTGTTCTTTACTGTTGGTATACGAGAAGTAAATGTAGATATAAACCAACTGTTTATCATTACCGAGGGCATGGCGGATGTTTGTGGAATCAATAATTTTGCTTGAGTTGAGAAATATTCATTGAAAACAAGCTGAGACCTCTTAGAAATACTAGTAAATTTTGTATTAAAAAAACAACCAAAAAGATACAAACAAAACTTGCAGGAATTGTTTTCTATTATTTTACATTTTTTAATTTCAAATAAATGATAGTTTCTGATTTCTTTACCGCCATTTTAACGTATTGTTTAAATGATAATTAATTACTATTATTTTTTTAAAACAAGAGAAGTTGTATTTGATATAAGACATGGAGTTCACAACTTCTTGTATAATAACATTGATTTCACTGGTTATACCTAAAGTTTGAAACTTGAACATTTATAATTGTTATCTTCGAAAATTCAAATTATGTGAGCTTTCTTAACAAATTAATCTTATTTCTTACATCAAATACTTTTATATTAAACTATTTCTACATTCTTTTTTATATGTAACTGATAGCCATTAAAATATAGAACTGCTAAACACACTCCCATTATCTCATTAAATATCAATTTAATCATAAAGGCATAATTGATTAGATTGAACTAATATAAAATTGAAACTTCAAAGAAATTTACATGTAATTAATATTTCCTAATATTTTTTCTCAACAAATAAAGGAAAAAATACGCTGTTTATAAATATCACTGCTGACTAGTAGTTAAGACACCAGCGAGTCTCGTGTTTTATATACGTAGAAGCTACGGAATTTTTTACTGGATAAATTGTTGAGAATCTATATTTTTAGATCTCTCTGGGACCAGTGACTTTAGCTAAACCGATGAATAATGAAATGTTTACTTGTTTTTTTTAATGATCTAATGTTAAAAATCTCTCTCTCCCCAGGGTATGGAAACTATGAGTGACTACGCCATCAGCTTCCACTATATTTCTCCTACTCGCATGTACGAGCTGGAGTATTTAATCTACCACTTACGTCCATACGGTATACTCAACTTGCCACAGAAGCTCAATGTCGTCACGTGATACACACGAAAAAGCTGTAACAAGGTTTCCCATATAATCCACTTTGTATGGTCTAGGCACTCTCTTTTTTTTTAAAAAAGAAATTTTGTTTTGGTCCAACGAACTTTCATATTCGAAACGCCTGGAGAATTTCATCATAGTCTTATGTTTGAGAGCTGTATCTTTGAATGTCCTACGCAACGTTTTTTTTAGCTTAATTAAGTTCGTGCCAGCAACAGTTCATTAAAGCCAACATCTTCAATAAATGTCCCGATTATTTATTTTTTCACTTGTATACTTTTGATTTATTTTGTATTCTTATCAAAGCGGTTTCTTTTTAGGAGAATTGCAATGAAGTCAGTGAAGTCAACCATTTTTGTTTGCCAATATTAAGGGGGCGGTTGTTGAGTGGAAGTGTGCTCGGCTGGGATTCTGTTGGTCACGAGTTCGAATCTATATTGATTTTGGAGCTAAGGACGCACTAGGCAGAGCCGTTACCTTATATAAAATTTGAACACTGCAATGAATGTATAAATATATGCCAAAGACTAATCTCTTATATTTATGAAATGAATGTGTAACGTATTTTATATATGAATCGGTTTCCCCCAGGTAATAGCGCATATGTGTAAGGTTGTTCGATCTGGAAAGGGCAACACATGAGAATGTGTGTATGGGATACAAATAGTAAATGGATTTCACGTGTAAAAGAGATTCCATCGGAATCAGGAATGATTTTTATTCGATTTATTGATTTTTAATTTTTTTTTTTTTTGTTGCTGTTGAATTCAGGACATTTTCGTGTATATACAAATTGATGTTTAAAAACAAGCTACTAATATAGTGGTAGCTAAAAGAAACCTGGTTCAATTGAATAGAATTTTCAGTTAATTAAAAAAAAGAGGGGACCGGGTAGTGGGTGCCCCCGACAATTACGCCTCTTGTTGGAGAGGTGGGAGTTGCCGTGTGAATCCCCAACAGGACCTATAAGAGTTTTCGTAAGTCAGGGCCATTGATGCAATCTCAAATGTCAATTTTTAAAAAAAAATTGATTACTAGAAGAGTCAACTTTCAAAACCTCCTTAGCTAATTTTTACGGAGAATTGAGTTTCTACACTATTCTGGTTTAAATGGTAAGACTTAAGTATACCTTTTCGTTTGGTCACTTAGAAATTATTTAATACCCCGCATGTTGTTGTTAAAATTGTGAAACACTTGCGACACTGGCTAAACAGCTCAAACATTCACTAACAAAACTTGCTAATTTACCTGTTATTGGCCATGCTAGTTAATATAAAAAGGAACCAATAACATTTATATGACGGACAATTGACTCTGTTTCCATAACAATCAAAATAGCTAAACACGAGGCTAGACATAACAAAAATGACAAAATCCACATCAAATAAAGAAAATCTTAAAAAACACAGTGGATTTTATTTTAACTAAAATATTAATAAATTTTACACAAATAAGAATTAAGCTTTGTCATATAATAAAGAACATAGGGATATATTTCTTTTTCATTTTTGTATAGCTGACTATCATATGTAACACGACAGTGACATGACTAATGTGGTAATATTAATTTGCTCTCGGTAATAGTTTTTCATTCTAATATTTTTTATTTCTGAAAAAAAAAAGAAGCATAAATTCGTAGCTCTGTCAGACGTTAATGCAATAATGTAGCTTTATTACCGGTACAGGTTCTTTTTACTATTAAATTTGCTCGTACATGCTCTAATAGAACTAACTTCTACCCTATAGGCCATGTTTTAAAACATAACTCTCTATCCTGGGAAAAAGGGGCACTGTAGTCTAGGCAAAAGAGAGTCATGCGCAACGCAATCCCTCGCTTGTTAGTGGTCGCTTAATGAAAATTGTAAGCGTTACTTCACTTGCCCAATTTTCCGCCATGGACTGAAAATAGATTACTTCATTTTTATATTTTGGGCTCTGGACGATACAAATATTACGTTGATAAGTTAAATTTCCGCAAAACAAAACTGATGATTATTTTTTAGGAGATTTTTTTAAAAAAAATTTACAACATGCAGAATTAAATAACGAGGACATGGAAAAAAATATAATTTATTTTCATTGTACTGCTAAAATGAGCCTACTTAGATCTAATGTTTTGTTATTGTCACAACACTTAGCCAAATAAAGTTACCAATGGGGCAAAATGAAAACGTTTATTCTATTCCATGCAGCACATTTCTGTATATATTATATAGTTTTTTTTGTTGTTGTTGTTTTTTTTTACTTTATATTTTGGTACTTTGTCACAAACTAATGGTAACTGTTCTAAGATAATGAAAAATTTTCAGCAAATGTGTTTTAAGACGTTAAAGCTGATACGTATTAAAAAAACTTTCAAAACATGCTAATTAAAAATATTGTCGTGAAATATAAATTTAAATTTATAAATTTATCAAGTTCTTTCACTTAAAATATTGTTCTTAAGCGACTAACATTCAGTTTAAAAAAAACAAATAAAAAAAAAAATTAAATACAATTTTAAAAATTTAGACTTATAGAAAAAAGAAAACGTACTCTTTAAGAAAATCATTTTGTTTTTGGTCAAAAACTCTAAAATAGTGACTAAAGCTTTCAAAGTTACATATTCTTAGAACCACTAACAATACTGATACTAATTTAAGGCTGCCAAATTTTTGTGACAAGGAGAAACTCTTAAAGTGACCCCTCAAAAGCACGTTGCATCAAAAGACAGCGCTTCAAGCGCTAACACGATCTGAATCCAGCATGTTCACCTCTTTAATTTATAGTAAAGTCGAAGTTCTGCCGAAAATGCTAAGAAATTATAAAATCTCCAAAGAGAACATGGCCAAAGTTAAATGTTGCATGTTTACGTGGAATAGCAGACAACATCTTAGATCGTAATGCTCAGCACAATACGACTGGCGAATCACCCGCACAATTAATGTTTGGCAGACAACTTCGTACCAGAATTTCATTAGTCAAACCAAGTATTGACGAAACCGTATTCAAGCAACAAGCTGAGCAACATAGAGTCCACAAAGGACAATTCCACGAATTCAGTCCAGGACAAACAGTCCTCATCAGGAATTACAGGAATCCAGAAAAATGGATTAGTGGAACAATTGTAGAGAGATCTGGTCCGCTCTCCTACATTGTTGAAACGTATCTAGGGATAACATGTCGCAGACATGTCGATCAAATTAGATCATCATCGGCACACATCCCTCCAACCATTCAAGGGGAAGATTTACCGAGATGGTTCCCTCCTCCTCAGGTCGCAGAACCAACTTCAGCAAACAAAGACAGTATGCCGAACTCATCTATTCCTGAAACCTCAGTGGTAAAAACAACAATTCAAACCACATCAGAGTCAATGAATACTTCTGAAAATGTTTTGAGAAGATCGTCAAGACAATCAAAACTCACAAAAAGACTCATAAATGAACTTTAAGTTAATATGTGTGTGTTTGAATTGCATGTACATAATGACATTTTTTTTCAAGGGGAGATGATATAGTGAATTACGAAATGTAATTATGCGAATGAGGAGTCGCACTTCCGGGATTACACAAGTAAACAATAAAGATGGCGTTCAAGGTTTAAAGCTAACGTCTTGCTTGTATTCTAAATATCTGATATATCAACTATATTGATTAAATAAGTTACTGAACCCACTCAGTACACCACACTTTTTAACTCGGGTTCAATTTAACCCCGCGAGTTCGGTGAATTAGTCTTAGGGGTTCGGCGGAGGTAAAGTAACTCGTTAGACTCATATAATGTGCGTTGACATGCCACGCGTAAAAAAAAGTACTGGAATGTTTCATTGAACGCGCATATGAAACTGGTTTTGTTGAGTACCACTGACAAGGTTAAGAGCAACTTTTCCCATTCCTCGGGGTTAACGCCCCACAAGGGAGAGATCAATTGACAGCTAAATTAATGCAGGTGAAATTTTGCAGTTAACTCCCTTCTGAAATCATGACCTTTGCACGTTCACGTTTTAAAATGTGTGTTTTTGTGGGGGTGTGTGGGGCGGGAGGGGGGTATTTTATCATTGTCTTCCGGGAAGATATCACATATTTTAAAATCCTTCTTATTCATAACCCCATAGCCATTGAAACATAAGAGAAAGAAAATAAATAGCATTAAAAATTAATATACCCAAGATAGAATAGGAACACATACATATATAGGAGGGAAATGACATACCGAAAGTCATGTTTCTTACGTTTAAACTTCTTTAAGGGCATCGTTTGCTTATTAAAATACTTTTCCGTTTGTTTCCCTTTTCGTGAAGTTATGACGCTGTCAATTTTTCTAGTTATGTCTCCTGTCGACACTTGTATTAAACTTCCCCACGTGCATAATAAAATCTATAAAATATTTTATATATACATTTATAAAATAAAACTTTTAAAAAATTAGAAAAACCACGAATAAGTGTGAAAATGCACTATATTACAGGTTGTCAAACTTTTTTTTGACGACAAAATTTCATATAAAAAGGCATATGTTGTTGGCTTTGACAGTTTGGCTTATGTAGTGGATTTTCCCTCCCAGAAGTGGTTTGCCTCTCCGTGTAAGGTAGCGGAAGTGACCGCGGCCTGAAAGTAATAACCACGGCGCCATCGCCAAAACACAGGCACCGGGACCTTTCGTACAAACGTAAGGATGGGCTTGACCTCAACGTGAGATCCGGTGCTGGATATGGGAGCAGGCCTATACCCAACAATGCCCGGCTTGGAACGCCGAAGACCGGAAGACTCTCTGGGCGTGGGGCGAAACGCACACGAATCGCCCTCAATGAGTTGAAGATATCTGCCTACTCCCTCTCTTATTCTATGGTTCTATTTTCGAAAAACGCAGGTCCCGGAATGGACCTTCTAAACCCCCACGTTCTAGCGGACGGTGGTACGCTGGCTGGGTTGGTTACCACTCCTCTAGGCGTGATAACGGACAACAGGTCACGTCCTATCGGTTAACCGGCTACTGACCGTCATGGTACGGGTGCGAAAGGCCATCCTGACCAAGCCCTGGTTGTGCTACAATTGAATGTCTGTGGAATAAGACAAAATGCGCACGAAATAACCAAACTTCACGAAAGGAATGTGGATGTAGCATTATTCCAAGAAACGCTTCTAAAGGGTAAGCAGTTTCACATAACTGGTTATTCGCTATACCATTGCAAGTGCGACCGGCGTTGCCGAGGCCTTAGCACAGTGGTCCGGAACGATGTAACGTTGGAATTGCTCGAAGCCAAGTGCTACAGCAACACTGACACCCTAACTGTGAGGGTGTACGAAGTCGACGTTGGCTTTACAATAACGTATGTATATAATACGCCCAGGAACCCAATGGCGCTTCCAATTGGGGTAGATGTCACGTTAAGTCGAACAATAATAGCAGGTGACTTAAATGCACAGTCCCCCGACTGGGGCTATACCGAGCGGAATGCGTTGGGCCGATACATCGAGTATGTCTGTATTGGTACGAACTTGATCAGATTACAAAACGAGCACAGCGAGCCGACGCTGCTGCACACGGGACACCACACGGAGTCCCGCCCAGATCTAACGCTTATCTCAGAGGACCTAGAGTCCAGACATAGACTGGAAGGAGTTTGGAAGCGACCACCTCCCAATTCTGATTGAGTTTGTGCTTGGTGCGGACAGAAGGCATTGGCAATTCTGCAAGGCCGATTGGCGAAGATACGAGGCCGAGAGCGAGACCAAGCTCGCTCTGCTGGATGTTGCAGGAGGCAACGTGGACGACACCTACAAGAAGTTTATTGGCACAATCCTCGGAATTGCGAGGCGCACGGTCCCGAGGACGAACGGGAAACTGAAATTCAGGCCCTACTGGGACAGGAGCCTAAAAGAATTGGTGAAACAAAGAGCGAAAGCATGGGAAAAAGCTGCCAGGCTGAAGACGCCCGAAGCTCGTAGGGCGTACAACAGACTGAAAATAGCCGAAGTCCTTACTGCTGCCGAAAAGGCGAAGAAGGCCAAGTGGGTAAATACGTGCGAAAAGCTCGATCTCGCAGACGGTAGAAAAGTTTGGCGGCTAATCGATGCACTATCTGGTGCGTGTAAAGTAAAAAAAAAACCAACACATTGACGACGTCAAAGGGCCAAAGAGCAAGTAAAACGAAGCGCGCACGGGCGCTGAATAAACACTTTGCCCAGGTGAATAAAAACGGCGTCAGATCTGACTTTAGCCAAACGATCGACTGAATGCGAAAGGAGGGCTCCAGGAGACAAAGCACGGGCCCCCAGCTCGAGGTTTTCTCGGCACCTTTCACGATGACAGAGTTGCAAACTGCACTTGACAAGTGCGAAGCTGGTAAAGCACCAGGACAAGACAAGGTTCACAACGAAATGCTCAAGCATCTGGGCAAGACAGGCCGGATAAAACTACTGAGTTTTATCAACCGAACCTTGACTACAGGCGCACTGCCAAAGCTATGGAAAAAGGTCATAATAACCCCAATATATAAGGAAGGGAAGCCTGGCGAACACCCGTCCAGCTACCGGGCACACTGTTATGTCGTTATATGTTTAGGTTGTGTAGTGTATTTTTACGTTGAATGTAATGATTATTTTATGTATGTGACTAATTTTATGTGAACCGCTGTGAGCATAGCTGCTGATCGTACTCTCTGTTGTACGGCGCATATAATTGATCCAATTATTATCATCATTATCAGCTACATTTAACTTTGGAATGATCCAGTAGGGGTATGTTTACCCTTGCATATCAGTATCGGATGGCCAAAATATTCAATCTTTACACACTTTGTGGAACAGCTTAGAAACTGCTGGAGTCTGCAAGGTGGGCCCTGTCATTTGATGTCACATGATTTTGTGAGAGTCACTTTTACAATGTGAGCCCTTGTCTTGTGAGTTTTTCAGCCTTAAATAATTCTCAGATTGGTCAGTGGTTCTAGCAATGTGTAAATCTGAACGCTTTAAGTAAAGATTCAAATTAAGAAAAATAACTTCTTTCTTTTAATTGACTGAAAATTATATGCATGTGAACACGGGTTGTTATTAGGCACAACAATATGACCAGCAATGTTCTCTTTAAGCTGCGTTGCTGCGTAGCCGCCTATATATCTTGCTGACGCTGCACAACAATTTAGATATAACACGTAGAAAATTTTGGAAATAATACCGAAAAATTGATGCTGTGGACCTTAGTGCACGAGATTTTTTACTTTACGCATGGACCATAGAAAATTCTAGGGATCTTTGATCAAAAGCATTTTTGTAGATATCAATATGAAAACTTAGGGGAAATTTTTTCATCAACATGAAATTTAAAATTATTTTTTATTCTAAAATTAAAAACCATTCCTGTTTGTGATGGAATCTCATTCTCTGGTGCAATCCTTTTTCTCATTTTGTATCCGATACACATCTCTTTCATGGTTGTGCTATTTCTCACCGATATCCCTCTATAGATTGAACAAAGTTACGAAGGTGGACCTTTTCCCCCAATGAAAGTGGGTTAACCCCTTCGTCAATGTGAGGCCTAGTTGCCCAATGAGATGAAACATTTTACAACTGCTGTCATTGGCATTGTTATAATTAACATAAGATGCTTCTATGAAATACGTTTTCATAAAAATAAGTAAAAATTTGAAAATGTGTCCGATTAATTTTTTTTTTAAAATAAAGACCTTACCCTGTTCATTATGGAAATAAATATACATTTATGGATCATATAGCTCGACACATTAATTGTATGTTGTTGTTTTTTTAACCCTTGATGTTCTAATATGAATAGTACACATTTGTTGTTAAAAGCGCACATATCAAACTTTATTATTGACGAAGTCATGACGTTGTGTTAAGATGTTGGTTTCGCTGAATGAATGTTTAATGGGTTACAACTTGAAATTGAAAGAGCCTAATGATATTGCGTACGGGCTTAAATAAAAACCAAATTTCCTAGTCCCAAGAATATTTGATTGTGATTTAAAAACGAATATAAATGTTATTACAATCTCTTAGTATGGGATCGCCTAGACCCAACGTGTACCACTGCCCACTGCTCCTTGGACCTCATAATATAAGAGTGTCGTAAGGCCTTCAAAGGGGACCAGACAGCGTTTCCAGATACATCTTGTAATTGTATATCACGTGACGACATTGAGCTTCTGTGGCAGGTTGAGTATACCGTATGGACGTAAGTGGTAGATGAAATACTCCAGCTCGTACATGCGAGTAGGAGAAATATAGTGGAAGCTAATGGCGTAGTCGCTCATATTTTCCATACCCTGGGGAGAGAGAGTATTTAAAAGAAATCATATTCTGATAATTTAAATTACTATTATCAAGATAACTATCTCCCACACTTTCTCGAGATAAAAGCTCCGCCAGCCCACCTCGACCATTTCCTATCTAAACAAAATGAACCTCTCGCCATCGGCTGAAACTACCAATCAGTTTTGTCATTAATTAACAATACATGCAGAGACAAACTGATAGATATTAATTAATTTATTTTTTTACTCCTCGTTTATCAACAGCTTCAAAATAATGAAGATCTATTCACCATGTGAAATTTCAGTCAGTATCAATTACTTATTCTATTCATTCTCATTCCTTGCATCATTAAATCTACGCTTAAGTGCTCACCCCTTTGCCATGTTCAAAGTCGTATGTATAGAACGCCTTGCTAAAAGCCGACTTGAGGTACCTCTCTGGTGTCCAGCAATGAAATCGTGTCCTGTTCTTGATGTCTAGACTCGGCTTTAAGATGACCCCAAGGTAGTCGAGACACCTCCCAAACTCGACGTCCTCGCCGCCCAAATCTTTCTTGCACATTGCAATGTTTTGAGAACCCCTCTGCCCGTATCGAATGAGAGCCTCTTTGCTGATGACGTAGCCAGCACCACCGCTAGCAAAGCCCTGTTTAAATGATGCTTTAAAACGTTGGCCAAAGTACACAGGTTTCCGGGGATCCTCGCCAGACAGGAAGTAGCGGAGGTTCTCCATGATGACGTAGGTGTCGTCGTCTGCCTTGAGGAACCAATCGGCATCATTGACATGGTGGTCGTAAAGATATTTGAAAGCCTGCAAGAAAATTAGAGAGAAATGAACCGTAGGAAGTTCAGTTGAAAGTAAGACATGATGGTTATTGCTTCTTAAGTCTTTAACGAATTTTAATACATAATGTTACTTATTTAACGCAATATTTTATTTCAGTATGAACGAATGAATGCTTTCTCCAAAGAACTTATACTAGGTAATCCTAGATGGATTCCGTAAAAGATTTTCAATTTACATTTTTGACCATTGGGCTGTATAGTTTTCTCTTCCCTACCTGCATCGTCTTAGCAGTCACGTGGTTCTTCCCCTCGCTTGCGTTGACGCCGACGGTGGGAAAACTGGAGTTTTTCTCGGAGCTGATGAACACTAAAACGTTGCACCTCTTGGCCCAAGTTTTTTTAACGTGAATCGCCTTTCTTTACGGAAAAAACAATTATTAATAATTGTAATTCAAATAGAATGTAAAAAACTAGATATGTGAATTTATAATTTAAATTTAAAAAATGGTTAAAATTAATATTAATACCTTAAAAACAGTGTTAGTGTGTGTGTTTGTATATATATATATATATATATATTTCTGCATGTATATTGAATATCGGCGTTGTTATTGTAGATCATCAAGATCCTTTTCTACATTCGACAAAATTCGACTTTTCTGCCAAGAGCTGTATTATATTATTTAATATATGTAATCATCTTACTTAATGATTGTATTTATTTTATTTTTTTGAATTTTTTAATAAATTGATTTTTAAAAAAATTATTTTCTACAAAAATATTTAGTTTGCGTTACTGTTTAGTAAAGAAATGTTTCTTTTTAAATACCAGAAACTCATGCCTAACAAAGAGAACAAAGACAAAGATAGGTAGCAGGAAAAAAACCCATCAAAATGACCGATTTAGATTGTGATTTTAACAAAATGTGTACTTTTTTTATGCTGTTCAATTGTTTTAGAGGGGAGGGGGTCGGCTTTAAAGCGTTCATACACTTTGGAACGTTTCTCTTCCAACTGAGGGGCAGGGGAGGTAAGCTTATGAACAGACGGGCTATAGAGAGTGTATACGTTTAATACTAATTTATTTCCTTTGCAAAATTATATTTTAAAAATTATTATTAATTCATATTATTTTTGTTTTATTAACAGCTAGTTGAATAAATAATGTTTAATTTAGGGAATCCAGCTCACCCCCTCTCACCAAACAAACATAAACATACGGGCACGCTATTTTTTCTTAACTTTTAATATAATTCTTAAAGGTTCTCGAAAAATAAATTTTGTCTTGTGTGTGTGTGTATATATATATATGTATATATATATATATATATATATATATGTAGACATAAAATGTTGTGTATATATACTTTTATACTACAGACATTAGCTCTATAGTATGTGTTCAAAAATATAAAGCCATCTATTAAGACTGTATAATGTAGCATGTAGTTCTAACTGTGTTTGCATACTGACACGTCTAAGTTTTTTGGACACGTCAATATCCAGCACGCGACTCTAACAGTTTCAAACAGTTTCTTGGCTAAGGCATCGTTCCCTGGGAATGAAATAAAAACACAGACCTGGTTATTTGAAAGTTTCGAAAAAATTTATAAAAATTCGATTAAACCCCGACAATTTTACCACTTTACTTGCACTAAACATTATGCGTCATTTTCAAAGGAAGGCCAAGTCTTCGGCTACTACAGCACGGCCTTCAACGCCTGCGACGATCCTCGGCATCAGTTCGTCGCCTAACATGTATTTTTTGGCAGCTCTAGTGCTACGTGATCTTTCATCAAGCCACTAAACACTATGCAGTTCTGGAATTCATTTTAAAAATACAACGATTTGTTTTTCTACAAGATAGTTGTTTCAATTAGAATAGCATGTGGGTTAGTGTGGAAAATATTTTATGAAGATTGTCGAGAATTGACGATTGAATCGAAGAAATAATTGTTAGGAGATTTATATAAAATTGAAACTTGGTTTTTAATTATTGTATCTGAAGAATTAGAAGTAGAGTTTCTTGTACGTTTGGGGTTTAAAGAATGGCATTTTGACTTAGGATATGTGTTATCTCATCTTATCCTTCTCAGATGCTCCTCATATACAGATAATTAGTGCATCCTTAAATACACGTACATATATCGATCTGTGTGTCTTTAATTGGTTTCGAAACATAACCCACATTTTTGCGTGTTCAATCTTAGATAAATTGCACATTATAAGACGTATTGTAACAAAACATTAACAATTACCTTGGTGAAATAATAAGTCCCCATCAGAATTGCACAGCTTTAGGCCAGTCACATTGTCGTAAACATCACTATTCGATGTGTTGGCAGCCTGAAAGAAGAACACAGAAGGATGTTTAGCGTGTGCACATTGTAGCGTTGACTGAATTAAATGCGTCTTGATTTAAAAAAAAATAATTATGATCTTTACCTCATGCTAGCATTATTTGGTGACATTTGCTAATTTGTTTTATTAAGACAACAGAAAAAAAAATATATGTTGATTTATAAAACGGGACATTGACCCTTAAGATAAGTGTTGTTCTTCCTTAGAAGGGGTTACACGAAATTCTATAAATATCGCGCCTAATAACACTTCATTGATCGCAATGAGATATGGACGCAATTCGCATCAATTAAATTTGGAATGAACTAATTTTTTTTTTGTTTAAACTTGATTTCAGATCATCACAACATAAAATGTATGAAAAAAAAACTTTTAGCAATTTCAAGGCCTTAAAATATTTATTATTACATTGACCTGGCTTTTTGTATATCGCAGAATCTCTGACATCTATTTAGAATAAAGCTGAATTTTTTTTCTTGCTCCTTTTCAAAGGCTGCATTCGCAAAACTCTGTTTTAAGAAATACGATGTGGTGTTGCTATGAGGTGTTGGGGTTTTTTTTCAGAAAAAGATATACAAAATAATTTTTTAAAGAATTGATGATAATATGCTGACATTTAACAGAACGACATTTAAATTACAATCTTGCGCCGGACATAGTTTCAAACTGTATATATTATTTTTTAAACTTTGAACTTGTATTGTTTAAAAATGGAATCTATCACAAACATTGCCAAATAACAAAATTAATTGCTTCTTTAGAAATAATTGTGTAATAAACTTTTTTGCAAAACATTTTTGGTGCATGCTTTAAATATCCTTTTAAAATTAGCTAATTCGACTTGCATGGGTTGTGTTACCCAGATTCAGAGGGTTCATTCTCCAGAAAGATATATCTTGAAACATACTGGTGACGTCAAAGACTTCAACAAGAATCGTCACGCCGATACCCAACATGAAGCCTAGACTAAATTTAGCTTCGTTCATATTTTACGTCTAGGCTGAAAAAAAAAACAACAAACAAAAAAACAGAGGAAATATTTTTATGGAGGTATTCTGGAATGAATGATTTATATATATAATTCTCTTCAAGGTTCAACCATGCCGGACACCGGGCAATCTTCCTGCCCGACAAATCAGCTTGAAAGAAAAGTTAGTGAAGAGGTTTGGGGGGGGGGGGGTTCATCGAGACCAAGCCAACTATATGTTTAATTGAGGTCAATTAGTTTATTCTTTCAGAACAACAGAATAGCGTGTATTACATTCGCCTGATACGCGGGAGATCGTAGGTACAAGCCAAAGCTAAAACATTACTTTTTTTCAATTGTTAAAATATTTATGTTCAGTGACAGAAAAGTAGTCACGCACTCTCCTTAACAATCACTTTCATAAAATGTCACCCGTCACTTAATCATTAGTGGCGTATGCTACGACATGGGTCGGTTCATTGTAAATGAAAAGGTTTCAGAGATACATTGGAAGATAAAAAGCGTACAGTAGGTCAGCTATTTTTTCAAGCTTAAAGTTAATATTAAAAGAAACTGTAGACAACTTTATTCATTCAGATAATCTAATAATATTATTCTACTGATAATAAATAAAACCGCCAGATTTCATAAAACATGTTGAAGTATAATTAAAATTATACATTAATTAACAAACCTTTAATGTGATCAGTCAAGTAGGGAAATGGAGTGTGACACACTCAGGAAATATTAACACAGTGATATGTTGAAGGTAATTATGGCCACAAAAGAGGATCAGTTAATGTGTCAATAGTCTTACAAAACCGCAAGTTCGTTCTCTAACTATATTTGATAAATATGTAATCGAACGTCTGCTTAGCATTCCTGGAAATATATGTCACTTAGTTCTCTACTCTTTGTGGAGAAATTTCGCATGCCTCCAATGATTCTTCATTTGTAACTGAGATAACGCCAAACTGATACACGAAAATGTTGTTTCTACAAATGTTTACATTTGTTTAAATCGCTGCAGATTTAGCCTCAAAGCGTCAGTGTTAATAACCGAAACAGACAAGCCGAGACAACTCTAATCGTCCAAGGTGCACTTAGTCTCAGTTCAAAATTGTACCTGAAACATTCTCTCACTCTTAACGTCTGGCATATTGACATCAATAACATTGGCGAAAAAGAGAGAGAGGGGGGGGGCTAACGTTAACCACACACGTAATGAAACCATCACATAAAGGAAAGATTTTTTTGGCGTGCGTCTGATTCAAATGTGACGCTTTTTTTTTTTTTTAAATTTTTTTAAAGTCTTGAGCTGTAAAGTATCGATGACTTTTATTTTCATCTCAGCGTGAGTTTAAAAGGAAAAAAATATCTCGTCTGCACACCACGAAACAAGGGCCGCTGACAACATCAAAGGGATTTAGGAGACACTTCCATAGAGAAATAACACGTTTTTAGGTCGTTAACACATCTCGCTTGACTTTTGTTAGGGGTACTTTACGACACTTGTATCGTAACAGACGACTTTATCACCATCAACTCACTTTCTCTAATATCGATTTTGAAAATGAGCGTTTCGAAGAAGCAGAATTACAATGATAAAAGGTGAAAATGAGCGTTTCGAAGCAGCAGAATTACAATGATAAAATGTGAAAATGAGCGTTTCGAAGCAGCAGAATTACAAAGATAAAAGGTGAAAATGAGCGTTTCGAAGCAGCAGAATTACAATGATAAAAGGTGAAAATGAGCGTTTCGAAGCAGCAGAATTACAATGATAAAAGGTGCGCTACATTGTCTGTAAGAAACAAAACGATAAATAAAATAAATAACATTTACTTTAATTTAACATATAAATACGTAGAAGAAAAACGTTAGTTTTACAGTATAAAAACAATAATTTGTTTAAAAGCAGCACGACATGTCATTACCGGAGAATTTGGTCACGCAAGAGGGTCTTATGGTGTTACATAATTTGGAGCAACTTTGCCCTGACACCTGAACACCAAGATGATTTTAGGTGTGGCATTGGTGGTATTTAGCGAGTTAATTTTCATTGTTCTACATTAAATCGTAATCTGTTATTTTTCTTTCCTGGGCAAAAGGAAGCTGGGCGTATTTTCATATGAATTAATAATAATAATAAAATGATAATTTATATAGCGCTGTATCCCAGCTAGGAGCCGGGCTCACAGTGCTTTACATGGAGATAACAATACATATATTAATTAAATAAACATTCATATCATACTCACTACATAAATGATAATAGATAGTACATCAGATACGTTAATCATTAAAGGAAATGTTGTTTCATTAATTTCCAAAATAAATTTTGAAAAGATGTGTCTCAAGTGCAGTCTCGAAGGACTTAGCAGGTGAAATACTAAGGATGTGTAATGGTAGTGAATTCCATTGTTTGGCTGCACAAAATGAGAATGACCTTTCACCAATTATTGGGGTTTTTTAAAGGTAGTATATGAAATATTTCAATGTAATGTGTTTATTTTTTAAAAATCCCTTCATTAGCTTCAACATCTTGTCTGTCGTGCGCTCATGGTCGGTTAGTCGAAAAAACAAAAGTAAAAACTGACCCACTTCCAGTAATGCTATCGAGCTGAGTTTTCGCAAATAGACTTGTGGCACCAAGCAATGCATTATATCAAAATTTTAAGATCGATCGAACTTAATGTAATTAAATATATGCGGTTTTAGCTTTTATCTCTATGCATCGCCATTGTACCGTCTGCTATAGGATAGTTGACCTCAACTGTCCACTGCATTTCAGTCCAGCCAACAATGAAGTTCAGTTTTGTTCAGTCTGTAAATGTTTGCCGCGCGACGCGTATTATATTAAACATAACCAATACTTTTGAGTTCTGTATCATATATAGAGACAAAACTTTGTATTTACGGGTAAACAAATTAAATGGCATTTTGCTGTTGTGGTGTTAATTCTCAAAAATATTAAAACTTCGGTGACTTTTTGTGTGTGGGGGGGGGGGATGGGGGTACATTTTTTTAAAAATTTGTTTTGAATTTAAGTTTTTGTGTTATTAAATAAAAGGTATGTACCTGATTCAAATTTATAAAGACGCCGGAGACGTGTTTGTAAACTTGGCTGGATTCCGGATTTGACAGAGCCTTAAACCGGTACACCCCTATTAAATATAGTTTTAAATATTAACCCTAAGACGAATATACACACAAAATTACCGACCCTGCAATGAAAGAAAAGAAAATAAAATTGTGTTTTTTAAATGGTTTTTTCGCACTCTGAACATTTTTCTAAATATGATATATTATTGCTTCTTTATACTATGTTGTGTTAGGGACATGAAGGCTTATGTTGCGGTTTTGTGCAGGCATGCATTTGTTATGTACGGGAGAGGTAGGCTTATTATGTCTCAGATATATGTAGGCTTATGTTGTGGTTTGGGAAATGTAGGCATATGTTATGTACGGGAGAGGTAGGCTTATGTTGTGTAAGAGACATGAAGACTAAATTTTGGTTCAGTACAAGTTATCAAGAACACTGGGAATGATGTGTGTCTCTAATTCTGTCTGTTTTCCAATTTTATTACCATCTTTCTCCCCGTTTTCTCTATCATCTCTCTTTATGTCTGTCAATCTATTTCTTTGTCTCCCTCTTTCTATCTTTCTTCTTCTCTCTATCCACCTCTTCTCTCTTTCTGTCTCTCTCACTCTTTCACCCTCCTTTACCCTATCTCAAATTCTTTTCGTATTTATTTTTTTATCTCCACCTCTCTCATTAACTCTCTATTTCTCTCTCACATATTTTCTTCACCTCCCCCCTCTCTCTATTCATCCCTTACAAAAACATACACATTTTCACTCTATTATTAAAAGCCTGTAAATAGTAAATTATCAAAATTTTCTATTTTTATTTGTTTCATTGAAAAATAAATAACATTTTACAAATTATAATTTAAAAATAAAAATAAGTATGAGATCGCTTGAGAAAACTCTACATTCATAAATATTTGTATTGTAACAAAACTCTTCTGAACTAGCACTCATTAAAACATCAAAATCAAAATATATTTTTTGTTGTTGTTCAAAGCAGAGAGCAATTATTAGTACTGGTTCAAAAAATAAAATGGTGTTAGTCAACATGTAAATTAAATGTACACTTTCCTCCTTAACAGGTTTCACGTTGTTGGAAAATACTACAGTTAAGAAATTATTAAAAATATTACTTGACTTTATTAGTTTGTGCCTATTTGTCCCTTGAGGAAGACTTGTTACCGAAACGGCCGTTGCTTTGTGACGGCCTGTCGGGCCTCCATATATCATGTTTAAATAAATATTTTAAAGACTCATTGCAGGCTGTCTAATAACATATCTCTAAAGCATGGCGTTCCGTTCCCACACTGGAGTCGATACTTCTGTTCACCATTGGTATTTCCCAGCCTTGTGTGCACCAATTTGGAAGGTAGATACAGTTCCATTTTAGGTTCCCTTTCTTTTATTGGATCCTTTTCCTCCATATGATCACTTTCTTCCATAGGATCCCTTTCCTCCATAGGATCCATTTCTTCCACAGGATTCCATTTTCTCTATTGGATCCCTTTCGTCCATAGGATTACCTTTCCTCCATGGAATCCCTTTCCTACATTGGATTCCATTTCCTCTATGTAATTCTTTCACTTATTACTATTACTTTAAATCATGGGAACGTTTTTTTCCCTTGGGCTCCCTTGCATCGTTTGGATCCCTTTAATCCATAGGATCCCCTTAATAAGTTTGATCATTTGTGAATTTTGATCCCGTTCTTCAAGCGGATCACTTTGCTCAAACTTCCGTAACAACATTCCAATGCCAAGAGTGTGAATGAAACGTATTACATAAACAGAAGGAAGCACTCTCAAATTTTATGTTAGAAAAGTCACAGCAAATATTCCAATAGGAGTTCAACTGATTTATCAAAGTATATAACCTGTTGGTGCTTCAACAATTCAATGCCTACATCTCACAGGCATCTTGACAGAGAACGAAATGAATGACAGATGAACATGATGACATTGAACATTGTGCAGGGGCGATTATTTCTCGAGGAATGAGCACAAGTGACAGGAAACCGATCTACCTGCTGCTCAGTAGTTAAAGGGGGCGCCAGAATAGTCGAGGATCCTAGGATGGAGGAGGCTATAACTAAGCGTAGGACGCAATAATCTTCAGTATATAAGGAAAGTCTGAAACAGATACGATAAGGTACAGTCGGAAGAGTTAGGGGAAATGCCAAAACATTGTGAAGCACATGACTCGAGGGCAAGAACTGTGTAAAAGGCTGCCATTCAAGGACAGGACTGCTCAGCGACTAGAGCTAACCCACCCTAACCCAACGATGATGCGCCATCGTCTCTCGAGACGGAAGGATGCCGATTATTACGATTTCTTGAAACGACCTTCAGCAAAATTCTTGTTCTCAACTGTCGTTTGGTGAAGGCAGTCACTTCTGAAGTTAGGGTCAGTAACGCATGCTGAGAGGGTAACTAGGTCTCGATATTGAGCTTCTGAGGCAAGTTGAGTATACCGTATGGACGCAGGTGGTAGATGTAGTACTCCAGGTCGTACATTTTGGCCGGAGGGATGTAGTGGAAGCTGATGGCGTAGTCGCTCATGTTTCCTATACCCTGTAGTAGAATACAAAAATAATTTTAATGACAGCAAATAATATATTTAAACTATTTAAAATACAGTGATACCTCGTTGTACTTTCTTGTCGGTTCAAGATCCTTTCACTTATACCATATACGTATACCAAGTTAGTTAGACTTATTCCAATCTGGACTTATACTTATTTCATGTACTCGTATACCGAGGTACCACTAAAACAATTTGAAAGCAAAAATTTTTTTTTTCTTTAATGATTAAAGTGTGTATTAAACTAATATTCATCAAATTGTTCAACCATAAAATAAGCATCGGTTTAATTCCTTTTGATTTTATTTTTTTCATTATCTTTATTAATGTAAAATGTTGTAATGTATATGTCTGTAAGACAATCATTTAAATACTATTTGATTTATTTATTTTAACTTTTTTTTTTAAATATAAAAAATGGAGTTTAATCATGAGAATATAGAGATTATAAATACAAATATCTTTAAATTTGTTACTTTTTTATATGCGTAAATATGTGTCATGTTTAATACCAGATTTTTAAAATCTTTTTTTCATTTTTTAGTCACAACATGTTTCACCAGAAAAACAAACATAGAAACGAAATAGATCTAGATCTATATGACATTAAACTGGACAGTATTTTCTTACCGTCTAGTTTAAAAGATGGTAGAACACTAGCTCGAAGTCGCTTCATGCACTGACTTACTCGGTGCCAGTTTAAGAGGCAAGTCCAAGATGAACAAAATAACAATAACAACAACACACACACACGCGCGCGCGCACGCACGCACACACACACACACACAAACAACAATGTCTTGGACGTCAAAGCCGATTTGAAAGTTACTGTCGACAACTTACCGCTCTCCCGTTTTCAAAATCATATTTAGTACGAATGCCCTCCGATACACTGTTGCTGACGTGGGTCTCCGGCGTGAAGCAGTGAAACCTTGTCCTGTTCAGGGCGTCTAAACTTGGCTTTAGGATAACCCCGAGATTTTCAAGGCACCTTCCCATCTCCACGTCCTCGTCACCTCCGTCGCCTTTACATATGGAGGCGTTGCCGTAACCTATTTTCCCGTACCTGGTCAGGGCCTCCTTGCTTATCACGTAGCCCGCCCCGCCACTGGCGTAGCCCTGCTTCAGATAAGGTTTGAAACGCTGGCCGAAGTACAACGGTTCTTTGGGGTCTTCGTCAGAAAGGAAGTATCGGAGGTTTTCCATGATGACGTAGGTGTCGTCGTCTGCTTTCAGAAACCAATCGGCGTCATCAAGATGGTGGTCGTAAAGATATTTGAAGGCCTGTTTGAACATTGCGTTGTTGGATGCATTCGTTGGTGAAAAAAAGGGGAGGGGTGGGGAGAAATTTTAAAATGCAAATAGTATCATAATGACGATTTTTGCGTACACTTTGCTGCAACTTAATGTATTTATAAAAATTAAAAATATGTTGCAAAAAATTGCCAAATAATTTTGTTAAAAAATTTTATTATTTTATTTTAACTCAAAATTCAGGTAGACAATTTTTTTTTTTTTTAACAAACGGGAACATTTTCTATGAATTCATGTATTGCTTCTAAAAAGATTAATTAAAATAAACAAATCAATTAGAACCGAATCTCAGGCCAAACCCAACCTAAACAGATGTTTTGTGCTTAAAAACAATACACGTGTAAATAGTTGCAATGCATCCCATTCCTTGTACACAACAAAACCAAAGATATTTTTATACCTATGACCACTTTGCTGCGCGGTAATAAAAAGCAGCTGCGCGGTCATGAGCAAACATCTGTTTGAACTCTTAACCGACCAGCTTAAAAAGAACATTGACTATGCTTGTATGAAATATAAATTCATGTATAGCATTTTTTACCATACATTTTTTTCTTTACCTTTAATTTTTCGTTTTGTTGCATTGGTTTAGTTGCATTCCATTTAGAGTCTTATTGGTTTACTTTGAAGGCTATTTATCGGAAAGATTGCTTAACTTTTGTAAAAAAAAAAATTCAGAGCGCCAACTCATAAAAGACATGATTTGTAAAGGGAAGTAAATGCTTAATGTCACCTGCATTGTCTTGGCTGTCAAGTGTTCCCTCCCTTCCGGTGCGCTGACGCCGACAGTTGGAAAATTTTCGTTGGTCACCGAGCTGATAAACAGGACGAGATTACATCTCTTGGTCCAAGTGTTCTTCACATGGATGGCTTTCCTACCAAGCAATGTATTATAGACAGATTATATCTTAGTACATGCACACATATCTTTCCTAAGTCAATGTATTATAAACAGATGAAGCTATAACTGGTACACAAATAGCGTTCCTACAAATCAATAATCTAAATATATAATTCACAAGAACAAGCACTAGACGAGTGCAAATAATCATGACGAATGACCCTCGCTAGGAATGTGCAGGGAGCGGGCTGGTAGCTACAGAAGTGCGCATGCTTTGATACCAACAATGCGTCGGTGGTTCCCCCCATTCCAACGTTTACTTGCGTTGTTCTGATTTCTCGTTCTGTAGTTTGTGTCCGTCCTCCCCCCTTTCGTTGCACTATCTATGAGCAAGTCTTCGGCATATGCTACGCCATATGTCGTATCTAGTAAACTATAAAAAGACGAGATCGTAACTTTTACACAGATATCTTTCCTACAAATCAATGTAATATAAACAGAAGAGATCGTATTTGACATATTAATAGCTTTGCAGCGTACAAAAACAGTAGGAAAGGACCAACTTGACATTTTTATGTGAACTTTGATCTTCATATTAACATTTTATTGCATGTCAAGATAGTTTGTGAAATTAATAGCTTTCTTATTTTGATATATACCAAGACTATGTCCAATAGTAATCTTTTATCTTTGCAATTATGAATGAAAGAATAAACTCAATATACTTATTGACTAGTATAATAGTATGTGTCATTGGGTTCTTGTGTAATATGGGAAATTGGTTCACGGGGCTCATAATGTTAAAGACGTTCATTTATCATGACGTGGTGTTTAATGTTGTTAAAAGCAGTGACGATTAGGAAGTATGTTTGGTACGGTCACGACAGAGGTTGTAGAAGGAGGACTTAAAGCCGTGGAGATGATAGATTTAACATGTGTGATCCACGATTTGGGTTGTTGCGCCTGTGCCACTGTCCGAAGTGGTCTTAGCAAAAATTATCCATATTTTAACGCTTGGTACATTTTAAATTGATTAATAAAGAGAATCTTTAACAATTTAAACAAAAAAAAACACCATCAAATACGCCATAAATAACATATTATTTTTTTTAGGGACTAACCGGAAAGAAATCCGGAAATTTACCGCGAAAAATAGTGCCCATGCAAATAGCCAAATGCAAAATATCTTTTTTTAAAAATACCTATAAACTACAATTTGAAGTTCGATTAATTTCAAGATTAGCATACTTAAAAATTGTTAAAAATATAACAAATGTAAAGAAATTATAGAAATTTATAATTTAAAAAAAAAAAACAAGTTATGAAGTTTATAAACTATTTTAATTTTGAACGACCATTTCGTGTTTACTTCTAGCGATTAACGCCACGCCGCCATATGTAAAATTTAAACAGTTTCAATATCGAATAAAAGAATGGAATAAATTCAAATGAAATTAAAAATTAATTAATTAAAATTAGCAGTGACTAACAATTACAAAGTAAAAAAGTAAGATATTGACAAGAGAAACCATATTTACAAGTTATTTATACAATGAATTAATTGTTTTAAATTTAAATAAAACAATAGCCTCTTCTTCTGGCCCCAACTATAATATCATTGTATTTTTTAATGAAGAGTGTAGAAGATGGTAAAGCAAACAATACAAAAAATACTGTCAATAATTTAATAAACCAAATTGAATTCCTTAAATTAAATTTTATTTGTATTTGTAGAAATGTGAACGCTAAATACAAGGCAATTGAGCGTTGCGAAATAAAGCAACCGCTAATCATTTTCAAAAACAATATGAATTCAAATTTCCGATTTTTGTTTATCAACCCTACTAATAGAGCTCCCACCCGGATCCGGCAAATAGTGCATCTAACTTTTCGGATTTAGTACCCGGTAGAAAATGTCTACCGGGTTGATTCGTAACATTTATGCACATAAACAAAGTTTACTCTTGTTCCACAGGCGGTTCTTCGAAAATTCGTAAACATATATATACTAACGTAGTACTCGTGATCAGCAGGGAAACTGCGAGAAACTTTAAGCGACGTGTTGTTGTGTTGACATTATATGATCATGTTAAATGACTTGACCAAGTATTAGACACGTGTTTTCTGCTGTGATTTGAAGTCCTGTGTTGTCGTGAACTGAGAACATGGCGGGCTATAAATTTTAATGTAAGGTGTAGAAATGATTAAACCGATGTTACCCCTCCTTCAAGCTGTTGATGTCTTGTTTGTTGGATCGATTTCTTCTACAGAAACTAGATTATTTTTCGATGATATTTTTTTTTTAAATATATATTTGTTCTAATCTTAACCAATCTTAAAACGTATCTACGTATTATCATATGTAAGATTATTTCTCCATACTTTAATCTATGACATGTGATTAATTTTCCATGTTTATTTGACTCTTAAATCTTAATAGAATGTTGTTATTCCTGTTTGTATCCTAATACCGTACGAGAGTTTTTATGTGTTTGTTTCTTAACAGTGGCATCGCTAGGGGGTGCGGTGTGGGCGGGCCCCCCTGGGTAACACCATCAGGGGGGCGACATCAAAATGTAATATTCTGTATATTCCCGTTATTTTGCATTGGATAACTCGGAGGAGTTCTATGGGTTAAGTCGTGAGGGGATAACACCATGAGCAACCAACCCGGGTGACACCAACCCTAGTGACGCCTCCGTTTCTGAATACGGAGTAAGTAAAGTGCTATTACCCCTATGTCTATCTGAGGGTTTTATTAGATTTTTTTTTGTTATTGTATTTCAAAGTTATAACTAATGCCCTTGTATTACTACTACACTCCTCTTCGTTCTTGTATCCACTCAATGTTTTATGGTTAAATCTTTTGTCTAAGGGCGGTGTCATTGTCCGTGCATTATACTCTCTAGTAATGTAAAATGGTAGATTCATATATTTAAATGACTATGGGCACTGATGTGTATATAAACTAGAGTGTTTACATTTTTTTTTAATATGCTTAAATTAGTGTGTTAAACAGAAGCGCTGTTATGTACTGATGCGTGTTTTTGTATAAAATAGAGCTTAATAATTATTCGCACACACTGATGAACAAAAAGGTGCAAGCTTTTCGTTAATATGTAAAAATCATCTTAACTTACTTAATTCATTAACGAATCAATGTCTCCATTTTAAATTTAATGTTTATATTTAACGCGTGTGTGCCATATTTAAATATATTGTTGTGTGTCTTGCATTTAAA
Source organism: Radix auricularia (assembly GCA_002072015.1). Lineage (NCBI taxonomy): Eukaryota > Metazoa > Mollusca > Gastropoda > Lymnaeidae > Radix > Radix auricularia. Next base: position 29,266 of record MUZC01003651.1, read on the forward strand.
TTAAAATTCTACAATTTAAATTTGGTCTCCCTACTCCCTATAAATAATACCGATTGTTTATTTTATCCTGTAGCGTGTTTTGAGCTACTTTCATATTAAACTACTTATATGTTGACGTTGTTATAAGTTGATCTAATGTTGCGTTAACCTAATTAAGTGTTGATCTACTTATGTCTTGACCTACTAGTTTCTAGACCTACTTGTCTAAGTTATTAGGTGACGTCAAGATCCAGCAGGCAACGCGGACTGTTTTGAAAAGCTGTCTGGCTATTGAATCGTTATCTGAGAAAAAAACAAGTATGTCATTAGGTTACAAAAAAGCTCTAGGCGCTTTCAACACTTGCTGTAAAAAAATTATCGAAAAAGTCGAAGTCAGCATGGAAATACATGTATTAGTATTACACGAATTTAAATAATGAAAGCAAACGAAATGATAGTTAATTACTTTGCGAAGACATATTATTAAACAACTTAGGGACAACCAAGTAATAAACGTGTACAATCGGTAATATATCATCAAATAGCTGTTATCCTGGCGTTCAATATCAACGAGAGGACTCCAAGCCTTCTAAAAGAAATCACTACCTTGATGAAACTGTTCATCACTTGTATTCTGCCGATGTATGTTTTCAACGTTCGGCTCTATTTCACTTGACTCCTCAAATCTCCATGCGTTGGGATCACAAGATATCTGTTGTTTTTAAAAGTTGAAATATAGAGTAAGATTTTTACAGTGGCGGTTCACTATCATCATTAGTAGTACTACAGCCGATGTAGGGCCCTGGCCTGTTCTAAGATTATATTTGTAAAAATTATTTTAATTTTTGTTATTATTTAATTAAATTTTTTTTTTTTGTTTAATTTTCTTAAAGAAAATGTGTGTGTGGTGGGAGGATGGATAGCAATAAATTGAGTCAATTAAAGAAAGATTTATTCTACAATTTTAAAAAATAATGTCATCGTGAAATATTTAAGCTATATTTATTTTATTTTTTATCTATTATTACATAGTTTATCTAAAGAAGTAGTAAAATGTTTGAAGGGAATAAATAATAATATATAAAACATATAAAATCGTGGAGATTTTGTTTATTAGAAATTATTAAAAATGTTGTTTTAACGATTGAAAACAATTTAAGCTGCTGCAGCGTTATCATGTTTCCATTCCTTTTTAGACATATACATTCAATTACAAGGTAAACGCTATATATAAATTCAAAACAAAACAAACAAAACATTTTTTAAAATAATTCCTTGAAATTTCATATGGTTATCTACTTGTACAAGTAATACAAATGTTCACAAAATCTTAATGCATCTTCCTGTAATAAAAAAAGGATTTGAAATTTACCAATAAATACGCGCAACAACGTATCACAATAAACGCCAGATCCAATACGTCACATTAAACGTCAGATGCAATGTGTGACAATAAACGCCAGACGCAGTATGTCACAATAAATGCCAGATGCAATGTGTCACAATCAACGCAAGATGCAATGCGTCACAATAAACGCAAGATGAATGTGTCACAATAAACGCAAGATGAATGTGTCACAATAAACGCAAGATGCAATGTGTCACAATAAACGCAAGATGCAATGTGTCACAATAAACGCAAGATGCAATGTGATACAATAAACGCAAGATGCAATCTGTCACCATAAGCGCCAGATGCAATAAGTCACAATAAATGACATGAACCTTAAATTAAATTCTACTCAAGAATAGAAAGTAAATACAAAGAAATCAATGCAGCGAATTCCTACTTGGCTAAACAAAGCGTGCGCATGAATTGATTGACTTTTATTTCAATTGTTGGTCTTTTAATGGCGTATCGATTAGCTTTAGTTTAACAGTGTTCAACTCATCGCCAATCAACGTCTTGGGCATAGGCCACAAACAAGAGCTCTCCAGTCATCCTTTTCTTTAGCAAGTCTCTCGAACTGTCATGAGCTGTGCCCATTTTGCTTGGTGTCTGCCGCAAATTCCATTCTCCGAGTCCTTCTGGGGCAAACCTTTTTTTTTTTCTCTTGCCCTAGGGTTTTCATGTGAGGGCTTGTCACGTGATACTGGATATAAATGCTTTCTCGGGCTGATTCTTATCCAGCAAAATCTCTAATGGCATATAAACAATTTCATTAGCTCTTGTTGAGTGCGCCGCCAGATATCAACTTTAGTGATAACGTTGGGCCGGCAGATATTTTAATAGTTCATATTTCTTAACATAATTTCCCCATGGGATAAATTGCGCTTTTATATTAATTGACATTTCTGTCAAGCTTGCACAGGCAACTCCACCTGAACCGTATCAGATAGTGGGTTCGGGTCTTTTGCAAATATGATAAGGATGACGCAAGGATGTGCAACGGTAAAAAAAAATACCAAAAAGATTCACTAGATTTCCTGAAAAATCAAAATTTAAAAAAAAAAAATAGAAAAAAAACATTGTACATGCACACAGAACTGTAATAAATGGTATACACAGACATGCAATTTCTCTATAATCCAACAGTTAATAATTTAAAAACCTGATAAATAAGTCCTTAATTCCTGCAGGGACAAAATATTTACTTTATATGAAACTATCTAAAAATCAGACAATTCAAATTTTGATAATCATGAAATAATTTAAGACTTACATTTTTCGATATCTTCCAAACCTCTGGTTTAATGCTCCGGAAATAGAAATCTTTGAAAGTGTTGGTGACGTCAAAAACTTGGATGATTGCTGTAAGACTCAAGCCGATACACAAGCCAAGAAAAAAGTTGTATTTCGCCATCCTGGTTTTCTGCGAATGGGGCGTGTTTATGAAATAAATATAAATAAATTTAGCCACTATTGTTATAATGACAACTTATTTAAGCCACTCGTGAGTATTGTTCTTGATTATTTAGTTCCCTTTGTTTAATTTGTGATATTTCTATACTTAAAATTAAAAGGACTCATCCGTACAACATAAATTCTGAGAAGCAAATCAAACATCATATATATAGGAGGTCCTCGGGTTACGACATTGATCCGTTATCGTATCTCGAATTTCAGTGTAAGTTGGAATTTTATTTTTTTTAATTTTAAAAGACAGTAAACTATAGAAATTTGATTTAAAGTTTAATTTTAAAAATATTAAGTTAACATTTTTTATAGTATTCATACGCGTTATTTTTAAAATTGTACAACGTGTTTTTAGAAGACATGAAGACATTTTTTTTTTATAGAGAATGTGTTCACTTCTTTTACTTTAAAAATAAAGAGAAAATCATTCCTTACAGCATTAAGTGAAAGTTCTTGAAAAAAAATAATCTGACTGCAAAATCGTTTTCCCGTTGTGGTTTTCACTGTTACTTTAGATACTTCAACTTCCTCCTTTTTCTTATATTCTATGTCCGTGTTTATTTTTGTTTTTCTTTTCTTTTCATTTTATCACATAGACTTTAATATGTTTTAATTTTAAGATATATGTAAGTAAATGTTTTTGTACTGATGAAGGCATGAGCCGAAACGTCTACCATTATTTGTATTAGTTGATATAAAGCTTTAATTTATTGTTTCCTTACACAAATAGTTTGTGTAATTTGTTGTTGTTTTTTTATAAAAAAGCTTTATGCAGTCCTATTACGCATGAAAACAAATAATAAGACTGAATCACACACAATGTTTTGTTGTTGTTGTTTTGTTGGGTTTTTTTTTTTTTATATTTTAATAATGAGTGGGGTGTCAGTCGGGACCGGTGTAACCTGAGGACTCCCTGTATTTAAATGTTATTAAACCCGGTGTTTCTGGTTCTTTCGGTGGTGTGGGTTATTATTGTTGTTGATTTGGTCAGTTTTATTAATACCGTATTTATCACCCTTATCTTCTTATCTTATCTTTATATCATATATTTTAGATACGTTCCTTACATGCAAGATATTACTGCGTCATTCGTTTATGTATGATTTAAATATAGTTTTCGTTATTTCTATTAGAGTTTTAATTGCGATGGAGTGTCGGTTTTCTTGGTTTCATCGTGCAACCCATTTCCGGAACTCGAATTCCGGAATGGAATTAGTGTATATTTGTTACTGCACACCGAATAAGAAAACTTCTTTTATCCCTATGTCTATCTCAGACTTGTATAAGATTATCTTTGTGTTGTCTGTTTGTGTCAAAATGATTTGCTTTCTGTTGTAGTATTACTACTTTGATCTCGCCACTTACCAGCTCGTTTTGGTCACGCTTACCTATATCAAAGTCACATTGTGATTAAGAGAATTGGTATCTCAGTCTTCGTGGCGACGGGACGTTTAGAGTTTTCACATCAAACACTCCTAAACATTTAGCATCTCCTTCACTGCCAACATTGTCCGAGCACCCTCAATTGCGTTCCGATTTTGGTGCGATATAAAGTACATAAAGTCTCTCAAGTCCAAGACTGTGTGCACTGTAGAAATATACATACATATTTGCGATGTCGTGTGACGTTGGGGGAGGGGGGTAAACATTGGCCAGAATCGCATGACTTTAATTACGCACGGCAACTTACCACATACAAAAGCGAATTAAATATATATATATATATTAAAAAGTAGGAATGAAGACAAAGAGTTTTTATTTTTAGAAAGAGGGAGCGTTCGTAGCCACAAAATAGTGTAAGCCGGGACCGAGTAAACTTATGACTCCCTATATACGCACTATGTGGTTCTGGGGCGCCTAATTTGCCCACTTTTTTCAAAAGCCCAAGTAACTTACGTACGTGAATGTTATTGCATGCGCTCAAAACAGTGCGCCAGACAACCAAAAATTGGTGCATGACTGAGTACATTAAAAAGAATAGTAAGTTCAAACAATGACGTCATATAATATTTTACGGTGAGAAACACTGTTAATCAAGAAACGAAAATGATTATGATTTTTCGTCTATATTTTCATCTTTAACTTTTAAAAATATGGTGATTGCGTCCCTTGGTGTTACAGAATGAGTGACCTGGGCTTTTCTACAGTAGATTCTGAAGCTCATGCACTGGAATGTGTTGACGAAGCCCTTATCAAATCACCATAGTTTAGTTATCGATTGTTAACGCCCAGATCCGTGTTGCCACGAAACTAAACTATGATATAGGCATGTAAATTCAAGTGAAGAGAATTTCGGGCTTTGCCAAGGCATTGATAAGCCCTGAAATAAATCAAACACTTCAGCAATATCTTCCCGTGGGTGGGAGGGAGGGGGTGACGAGATTAAATAACAAAACCTTCGTTTGTTTCGAAGAGCGGTACTTCAAAACTCAAATACTGAAAACCCGGAGATCAATCATTATTTGTTTAAAAAAAAAAAAGAATAAGAAAAAAAAAAAAAGCTCATAGCGATTACGGTGCACAGCAACACTTATAAAGCGTACATTCATCTGCAATAGGGTTCTTCATTTCTAAAACCGAAGAACATCATAGCTCATTTCGTAATGTTCTTTTTTTTAGATTACATTTTAGTGAAACAAAGTTTTGAGGCATAAATTAGTCAAATCACTAAATCACTATGTTCTCATAATTGTTAGCTTAGTAAAATTACGAAAATTTTTTTCTTTTTGCAAGTCCAATAAGCTGTCTTAAATTAACGAAGAATTAAAAATTAGCTGATAAGATCAATCATTCTCAATATACCTACATTCACGTATTGACTCGTATCTTTTATTAATTTTTTTAAAATGAATCTGTCCTTACAAAAGATAAATTTAGATATAATATTTCTATTAATAGATTTCCGCCATATTATGAACATCCCTATGCAAAGAAAAATGAAATTGTGGAAGTTGGTTTGGTTTTTAATTTTTAGGGCTTGATGTAGTATCAACTGTAAGGTTCACCTACAAAACGGCCCGGGACAAATGGGCCCTGGGCAGATAGATGAACTAATAGTGAAAATTCATTGAAATATTTTATTAGCTTTTTTTTAACTCACCGATTAATTATCAGTTTTAGCTCACAATAAACAATAATAATGACGTCACAAGAAAGAATTTAATAACCTTTACTCTTTGTAGTAACAAGCCACTGTTGTTTGTAGACTTAAAACAATAATATAACAACATGACAAGAAATAATTTTTAAAATTTTCCAGTTCTCTTAATCACTAATTAAGGGTAAACAAGTTGAAAAAAAGCTTAAAATGAAGAAAACAAAAAGTAAATTTTTTGCTAAAAAATGTAAACACTTCGTCTGGGGCTGTTGTGATCGTGGCCGTTATGTCGGGGCCATCTCGTCGGGTCACCGGCTGTAACAGTAAAGGAGTCGGTACTTCTGACACCATGTAATAGTAATAGTCTTGATCCTAGCGCTACCCCTCACTCTCTCTATTAGTCTATCATCCAATAGTCTTGTCTGTAAGAAACAAGTCGTCCACAGCTTTTGGTCTGTGTAACATCTTTTCCTTTAATCACATGAACTTTAGAATTATAGCCGAAACCTCTGAGCTCACAACCACGCACAGTTCACTTCACAATACAAAATCACCAGCTCCATTCTCAGCCAAGTCAACGCGCAGACATCTACAATGTCAACACAGCAGCACGTTTCTTACATCAACGAATCGATCCATTTTAAAATATATATTTTATGTGCTTACACTCGTAGAAACATACGGGCTTGCTTTTTTTAATACGGTTTTTATATCCCTTTAACAGTAAAGCAAAACAAAATGGTGCAAGTAAGCGGGCTGCATAATCATATTCAGGACAAAGGGGAGACTATGATTGATTGCTTTTATTCAGGCTACTTCATTACACGGCTTTACTTTAAGGGTCATCCATAAACGTCATTACGCGCGTAGGGGGGGGGAAGGGTGGAGTCTACATATTTGTGAAGATGTATGAAGAGGGGGAGGGGGAGGGTTTAGAAATGTGACGTCAAATCAAAACTCGCAACATTAAATGTAAGTTTCACTTAAATATTTGATTTCATACAATTTATTTCATGACGTTTTACAAGGTTTCACGTCAGTTACGATATTTGAACGCAGCCTTACAATAAATAAATGCTTACATGACAAATATTTGATTTGAAACATGCTCTTTTTCAAATAGCAAATAACGCTTTTTTTTTTTTTTTTTTTGTGTGGTATTTTTAAGATTGGGGATGTGGGGCGTCGTATTGGAAGGGGGTCTAAGTTTTTGTAATGACGCGTGACAAAGGGGTAGAACAGTGAAAAATCAGCCAAAATCGTGCCACGTCATTATTTTATGGACGTTCCCTTACTGGCATTCTGAATCAAGAATGTTTTTTTTTTTTTTTAATATCAACGTTATAAGCATACAGCTTTGGTTAACAGGATCGGATTTATTTTTGCAAAGTTGTTAACATCATTTAACTGAGCGGCGACTTCGAGCTTGCCACCAAGTTCTTGTATAACTGATCGAATGCTAATAGGGATATGATTTTTAGGATGATTTCGGGGTAAAGGTGTTTTCATTGTTGTATTTTGTAATAGGGGGGGGGGGGGGAGATGACTGAATCAAGAAAGACAACTTTGTTCTCAAATTGTGAGTGACGACGCTCCAGAAGTTAAGTTTTACAGGACAGAGTAATTAATTGTCTGTCTTGATTTAAAACTGGGTTAATGTCAGGACTAGGTCAACTGTATCCGCGTTGTGTAAGACCTAAGCAAGCATACAAGTGTAGGGCGTTATATCTGGGATAAACCAACTATAGAGACATTATATCAACCAAACAGTAGTAAGCTGTAACAGCCCATGGGCCATCTTTATCCACTGTTTGGTATCCTGGGCCATCTATGGTCTCTGTAAGATTTCTCGTGCCCACTCCAGCCATTGTAAGATGCCCTAGGCCAATTCTAGCCGTTGTAAGATGCCCCAGGTCAACTCTAGCCGCTGTAAGATGCCCTAGGCCAATTCTAGCCGTTGTAAGATGTCCCAGGTCAACTCTAGCCGCTGTAAGATGCCCTAGGCCAATTCTAGCCGTTGTAAGATGCCCCAGGTCAACTCTAGCCGCTGTATGATGCCCTTGGCTACTCTAACCGCTGTAAGATGCCCTAGGAAGACCCTAGCAGCTGTAAGATTCCCTAGGCAAACTCTAGCCACTGTAAGATTCCCTAGCCCTACTCAGGTCGTTTCACGATTCCCCGGCCCTAGGCTATCTCTAGTCGTTGTAACATCTTCTTAGCAAAGCATAGTCAGTGAAATCTTGGTCTATGCCAAATTTAGCTTGAGTATATAAGCTAATACCAAATGAAATCAAAATCAGAGTAGTCCCCCCTCCCCACCAAAACTGTAAAAATGCTATTAATGAATATTTTATGATTTTTAAACTTCTTTGTTTAATTTTAATTTGCTTTTATTTTCATTTTTTACCTTTTTTTTAAAAAAAATTTATCTTTTTCCATACCTCACTTTTTCAAGAAATGATCACAATTACTTTTTATTACAATATAAGAAAGGCACCACTTCCTTTAATTAATTGTCAATGTAACACAATTTAGCCAAATAAAGTTATGGCTGTTGTTAAAATGGTTCTTTAAAAATTAAATAAAATACAGTAATTATTATTATTATTATTATGTTTTTTTTCGTAATAACTATTTGTTGGGTAATGTGTCCATTACTAAGAGCAAATATTCTAAAAATAATGAATTATTTAGGGAAATTCGTCTTAGCCCGTCATCTAATATATAAAGATGAAAGTTTGTTTGTTTGTTTGTTACCAATGCAATTCCACGCCGTTGGACCCAGGGTACTGAAATTTTGCATAGGACCCCAATTCGACCCGGAAAAGGTCATAGGTTATGTTTCAACCCCATGTGACCACCCATTGGGTAAGGGGGCCAATTATTTGCTTTTTTCCTTCAATGTGCTATATAAAAAATGAAAACGACTAATTCTCCTGTTTCGCGTGTAGGTGAAAGCATAACGCTTTGGGTAGTTGTTAAGTATACTTCTAAGATGGTAACAGGGGAAAACAATATATTAAATTATCACTTTCTGGGGTCCAGGTAGTTTTTTTTCTTATATTAAAAACTGACTATTTACTAATTCTCGAACTTACCGTGTAGGCAGAAGCATGACACTTTGGAAAATTGTTGATTAGCCTCTGGCAACGATTATTGACGTTAAAATGTAATTAGAAATCACACCCATGGGGCCCGGGAGCCCAAAAACTATTTTATTTAAATACTTAAAATCGCTACTTATCCACTTTCCCGTGTAGGTAGAAACATGAAACTTTGGGAAGTTGGGTACTCTCCCGCGATTGTAATGCGTAAAAAACAATATTTAAAGTATCACTCATTGTGGGCCGGGGGCCCAAATGTATTTTTTCCTATATAAAAATGGACTCACTACTAATTCTCCAGTTTCCCGTGTAGGTAGAAGCATAAAACTTTGCAAAGTTGTTGAGTAGCCCATTGTGACAATAACTGGCGGAAAATAATTTTAAAATTCACACTCGTGGGGACCGGGGCCTAAATATAGTTTTTTTTTCCTTAAATGAGCTTTATGAAAACTGAAAATCACTAATTCTTCTATTTCCCGTGTAGGGAAAAACATGAACATTTGGGTTAATTTTCAGTACACTTCCACGATGGTAACAGGCGAAAACAATATTGAAATTCCGACTTAAAGGGGGCCTGCGGCCCAAATGTATTTTTTCTACTATAAAAACGGACTCATCACTTTTTCTCAGATTTCCAGGGTAGGTAGAAGCTTGAAATTTTGCAAAGTTGTTGAGTAATCTATTGTGACAATAATTGGTGGAAAATACTTTTAAAAATCACACTCATGGGGGCCGGGGGCCCAAAAATGTTTTTTTCTCTTACATGGGCCATATAAAAATGAAAATCACTAATTATCTTATTTCCCGCGTAGGCAGAAGCATGTAACTTTGTGAAGTTGTTGAGTACACTTCCACAATGGTAACAAATGAATATACTATTTAAATTATCATTTCCTGTGGGCCGTGGGCCCAAATAAAGTTTTTTCCTAATATGAGCTTTATGAAAACTGAAAATTACTAATCCTCCTATTTCCCGTGTTGGTAATTACATGAAAATTTGGGTAGCTGTTAATACACTTCCAAAATGCTAACAGGTGAAAACAAACATTAAATTCTCAATTGCTCGGGGTCAGGCAGCCCAAATGTAGTTTTTCCTTATATTAAAAATTGACTCATCCCTAATCCTCCAACTTTCCGTTTAGGTAGAAGCATGAAACTTTGGTGAGTTGTCGAATGGGGGCCGGGGCAGTAAAAACCATGTGTTTTTTTTTTCGTTTTTATTGAAAATTGCAATTGTTCCATTTCCGTGTAGGAAAATCATGAAAATTTGGAAAGTTGTTTAGTACACGCCCGCCATAATAACTCACTGGGAGCCGGGGGCCCAAATGTAATTTTTCTGATATAAAAACTGACTCATCATTAATTGTCCAATTTTCCATGTAGTTAGAAGCATAAAACTTTAGGGTAACTGATGAGTACACTCCAGCGCTGCTAATAAGCGAAAAAAAATTAAATTGCCACTCACTGGGAGCCGGGGACCAAAATGTATTTTTTTCTTAAATAAAAAGTTAATCATTTCAAATTCTTCAACTTCCTGTGCAGGTAGACACATGAAATTTTGGATGGTAGCAGGCAAACCTATCACTCAATTGTAATTTTTTTTTTTAACCTTATATTAGCTATATTACAAATAAAAAACTTTGGATACTTTGTACATGTATTTTTTACAAAACTCGGAAGATAAAAACTTGATGGCCTATATTAAAATTAGTTAGGTCATTAAAATTATATTTCTTTCAATCTTTTGTAACCCTTTGTCCTTAATGTTTATTTCGTTAACGTTTAAGATATTTTAACCATTCGATTACACTCGATTTTTAAAACAAATTCTGACTAACAAATATATTTATCAGCATCCAAATTGAAATAAGCTGTTGTTTTAAACTATACATTTTTTACCAATAGGGCCCCTGCACATATTTTAGTTTTTTAAAATAAGTTTTAATAGTAAAAACACCTTCTATGGCTGGGGTCCAGTATGCCATTATAAAACATTAGTTATACGAAAGGTAATTTAAGAAGTGTCTACTGAGTAAATGGATAAATTATTGACCAAATGTGATTTTTAAAAAAAATAATACAATTTCAAATGGGGTGAAGAACTTCAAACGTCTGTTCCAAGATGGTTTAATTAATACATTTATTATATCCATCATGATCCAGATTGAAATCAAAGAGGTTTTGAATTAGTGTTTACCGGTTCTAAACGCTAACTGAAATCTTAAATTACCGCTGCAAAGCGCGGGCAATTAGCTAGTAACTAATAAGTAATAAGACCCGTTCAAAAAATGCCAAGAAAAAATGTTTTCATGCAATTAGAACAAAAATATATAAATTATCAACTTTGTTTTTTTTTTTTGTTTTTTTTTTATTAAAAACGTTGTTTTTTATAGACAAATTTTCAGCACAAAAATCTACAGACTCATGCAATTAAGAAATCATATTGTTTTAGTAATTGTTTCTCTATTTAATTTTTTTTTTAAAAAGAGACTCAGTAGGTTTTTCAAGTTGACTCGTCACATACGTATATATNATATATATATAAATCAGATCTACTATGGTTAAAGGATTTTGAGGTCACTAACAGGGTCATGTAACGGAAGCCAACTTCTGACCATGACCATGACTTGGAGTCCGTGGGACGGCAATTTGAAAGGTGTGAAATGCCTAGGGCCGTGATGTAGGGATCCCGGCAACTGAACAGGGGACTGTTGCGAATGTCCAACCAGACCTGGTTATTAGATCAAAGTGACCAGTGAAGTTTATATCTAATCGGCTAGCTATGGTTGGTTACAGATGATTGACAGATTACTTCGGACATTGAAAATTTGTCGGCGGAGACTCGTGAGTACTGGGGGTACGCCAAGCGGTGGGTGGCAGGGAGGAGAGTGTGTCAGACTGCGTCGTCCGGAGCGAGTCATTCTATTTTTAGCAAACCTTTCGCGTTTTAACGACGTCTTGGACTCTACACTAGAATAAATTAATTTGTTTACAGATTTGTTAGAAGTGAGACCATGCCAGACATTAATTCAATTTAAAAAGTAGAGAGCATTTTTTGAAAAGTCTTATTTAAACTGTTATAAACTGTGTTATAGCCAGGCTTGTCCATGGGATATATTTTTCTATACCATCCCATCACTTCCCATGGCAATTTATGCCTGTCCCCCAACCATCCCATCCCATGGGACGTTTCCCATGGGAATCCCATGGGAAAAACATTCATATGGACAAGCCATATAGCTCTACTCAATACAGCGACGTGTTGGTTTAATAGATCTAAGTTGTTTATTATTTTAAAAAGTTTAACACCACTGACACTTTTTTTTTTTTTGAAAAAAAGGAACTAGTTTGTCAAAAATACTTACAAAATTGTTGTATATTTCATAGTTTAAAAAATATTCAAATAGATTTACATATTGGCTTAACAATCTATAGCTTAGGGCCCAAGTTTTCTTGCCAGCCCCCCCCCCCCACTCAAGCGATAATTTTTTTTCCCATATTTGACACTGATATAGAATATCTGGATTTCAAAAAGGGCCCCCATATCTCAAATAGCTAAGTGCCCCCATATCTCAAATAGCTAAGGGCCCCCATATCTCAAATAGCTAAGGGCCCCCATATCTCAAATAGCTAAGGACCCCATATCTCAAATAGCTTAGGGCTCACACCAAGTCCAAATCCGCCCATGTTTACTAGCTAACCATGGTTTAGTTTAATGTGATCCTCATTAGAAATTTCAATTATGTTTTTAATAAATATTTCACTTTATCATTATGTTCAGAAATTTAACCAGCTGACTGTCAACAAGACTGCACATATCTAAGTTAGGGAAGAAACAGCCATAAAAAATTTATACAACAAATCATTTCGACAAAAAATAGTTTCTATATTCTCCTAACGTGGGCCATATCTTAAGATTTTTAAAAAATTAAATTCCGTTAACATTAGTAACATATCATCAAAGCTTGAGTTTAAGATTCACTTACCTCAAGAGTAAACCTCGTGTTAAACAATCCCCTTATCACGACAAACGACAAAGAAAAAAAAAAAAAAAAAAAAAACATACACAAGATTTATCGCATGAATTCTCTCCACGTTTAAACAAGAAACCAAGTCACAGGTAGTGAAGTAAGGGTTGGCTGGAGCGGGGTGGGAAGAGTCGGTGGCCTTAGGTTGGCGTTAGGCTCGGGCATTGTGCTAAAAATAACTGAGAACCAAATCTTATCTTAGATATACAGACGCTCCTTCTATGCAGAAGATAATTGCGTCCACAGACCATGAGAGATGATCTGTTGGCAAGTGATGTAGCGGTCACAGGCCACGGCTATAGGGGTTCCACGCATTACCCCAGCCGCCTAACTATTGTCTAGTTAGGTACCCATTCGGAGCTGGGTGACTCGGGGACTCCTCAGGCCCCGAGAACAAATCCTCACCTTAGAATGGATTCGAACTCGTGACCATCGGTATGGCAGTCGAGAGCGCTACCTCTCGACCACCACGACCCACGAAATTTTAGATAACAACAAAAAAAAAATCATGTTAAGCCTGGTCCCTATTGGAATTCAGGACGTGTTAGCGCATTTTCGTATTATGTATCAGTACTTATGTTAGATATCAGCATTATGTAGTTATCAGTAATTGTGTTTAGATTTTAGACATATTTTTATGAATTTTCTTGTGTAATGAATATACCTGACATTTTTTTTATTTAAAAGTCATTTCTTTACATTTAAAAAAAAATTATTTTCTCTTTAATCCAACTACAAGTCACCACAAATGATGACGTAAAACTCTCTAAACTTTTACACATATTCTAATGACGTCAACTAAAAAAAAACAACTAATTCTTTTGCACCCTTTCGCACCACTCTTCAATGCTTGAAGATCTGTGCATTCGACTTCCGGCAATGGCAGCCGTTCCCTGCGCTAGTGTTACCTCTCGATTCGAAATATTTTTTGGTAGTTTTAACGGGGTTTTTTAACGGATCGAGTAACTGAGTGTTGATGCACAAATGGCAGGTCAGGACATACAAGAAACATATATACCTCATGGGTCTAGGACTTATGGATGCTGAGATCAATGGTGATGACGGACGGACGGACGGACGGACGGACAAAACGGGTGCAATAGCGCATTCGACTTCTCGAAAATGCGCTAAAAAATTATCTCTAACACATTGTAATTTTCATTCCCCACTTTGAAGCATAATTATATTTACAGAATCATAGTACATCAGGCATGAAAAGCTAGAAAATTGAATTTTTTTTACAAATTGAATCTTTAAAAAAAAGCACACGTATTTTACATGGAAAGTCATGGTCTTACTTGAAAAAAATATCGTCTTTACCAAATATGTTGGTTAATTTTAACAGATGTCACGTAGAGTAGTTCTCAGCCCACTTAATGTGAATGTGAAATGCCATTTACCAAATGCAGAGGCGTCACTAGGGTTGGTGTCATCCGGGGCGGTAGCTCATGGTGTCACCGCCTCACGTCTTACAACAAAGAACTCCTCCGAGTCTCCCAGGGCAAAATAATGGTAACATGTAAAATGTTACATTATGGTGTCAACCCTTGTGATGGTGTCAAACGGGGCGGCCCTCCTCCACCGCACCCCCTAGTGACGCCACTGACCAAATGCAATCCCGGCGAACCTACCTTTATTCTTTTAAGGGCCTATGTTTTCAGATGTTAAAACAAGAACTATTACTGCGTGCCTAATTAGCGTACCTACACGGCGCATCAAAACTAAGTAATGGCCTATATGATGCCATGGAATGTTTTCCTCGCGAGCCTAGGTGACAAGCTGCAGCACACTCGTCGCCATAGAAATTTTAATTACCTAACCTTGGGTGAACCAACTACAGTCTAGAGTAGAAACATTTGTGTGAAGATTAAAGATGAGCCTGGCACAACCTTAGTAATCAAGACATGTAGTTTGATAACACACAAAAAAAAATTAAAAAATACTAACAGGATCCTAGACCAAAATCTCTCGAGAAAGCACAACACGAGGAAATAGTTTGTCAGAAATCATTATTGTTTTTTTAAAAAAAAAACATTCTTAGTTATCCTTTCTTCTTGCGTGGCGTTATTGCATCAATGTTTGTTTTCATTACCTCGTGTTGCTGAGAAGTCCTATCCCGCGGGTTGCAGTATTTACCAAAAAACTTTTTCACACTAGCTCTAGGCTTCCCAATGTTCTGACTTTTCTTACTTAGCTTTTCCGTCTATAGCCTCCTCCATCCTGTAATCATTCGATCGCTTTACGCCCTCCTTGACATAAAACAAGAACAACAAACAAGAGGTAAAATACATAAAAAATTTGACCATAAATTTCATGAACTCTTTAAAGGTATTAGGCTTGAAAAATATAACAATTGCCAGGTGTTCATTTAAAAAAGCCTGATTCTGTAGGAATCGGCAATGAACTGAAATAGGGGAAAATGATGGTGAGTAAATCAAAAAATAAAGAAACATTGTCCGAGATCTTATCACGTCCATTTGAGGACCCATAACAGATACAAATTAATGCAGTCAGAATATAAGCATGTAAAAATCACATACGAAGAAAAGCTGGATTGAGGACCTTGGTGCTAAAAGTACTTTAGTAGCAAATTGCGCTATTGGAGGTAATCAATTGTCAATTTAACGAAAGCATTTTTAAAAATTATTATTTATTTATTTATTTTTATATTATTTTTTTTTTGGCTGCTAAATATTGGACCTAGTTTCATTGTATTGTTTTCAACTTTATACAGTAATTGTCTAAACCAAACATTAAATAAGTTCTGTTTAGTTTGAATTTGACAAAAATATGAAATAAGTACTTTTAGCTCTAAGGTCTTCAGTTGGTTACAAAGCCTCATGATTGCTGATGTCGGTCTTAAACATAAATTTACACATCACAATTTTAAAAAATGCCTTTGGTGTGAAGATATTTAAAAAGGATACTCGAAGGTAAACCATCTTGAAAAATTGTAACTTTAAACATTAATCATATTTGAAAAGAATCAATGGACCAACACAAGAATGTCTTGTCTTTTAGTGTGCAATACAGTAAATCGAAATGAGGAAACGGTAGTCTTATGCACATTATATACCTGTTATAAACTTGGTGGCCGCCTATTAGTAGTATAGATCCAGGACTAATGGTATGGGTGTAGAGGGCTATGATTTTGGTGGGAAAATATTTAACTTCACAAATGATATATTTTAACTATGGAGGAAAAATCCATTTTTTAAATAAATTTTCCTTCCTTTAATTCAAGGGTCTCTCATCCTGCCCCTGGAGTCTATTAATCTTAAAAATAAACTACTTTAAAGAAAAAAAAAACTGTAGTTTATCACAATACTTAGAAGTTGAGGCTAGTAGTTGGCCTCAAAATTATGTTTGACAGTTAATGCGGTTCTCCAGCAGAAAAGTTTGAAGACCCGTGCTTTAATTGATTTATTGTTACAAGTCAAATAAGTCAATAAGTTGGACTTATCTGAGTCACCTAAAAGTTAGGCGACAACCCCACAGACAGTCGTGTCTTCCTCGAGAGTATTCATTCTGGTCTATTACCTTGTGATACGTTTCACACAATGCCCCTTTGTCATTCCGTCGTTAACCATGCGCTCCGCCTACCGCCTTCGCTAACAACAAAACAAGTCTTTGTGTGTGAATTCCCAAGCAGAGGCGGTGCAGTACCTAAGTTGTAACTGCTCCCCCACCCCCTTTCTTGGTGACAGTGGCGTAGCGAGGAAATGCCGATACGGTTTGGTAAACAGTGACTTGGTCTTCACTTCATATTATGTGTGGTTCATAGCTAGTAGATAACTAACCAAAATTTAGTACACGATTTAGCGTATTTCTTTTTCCGCAACGTTGAATCCATTATGGAAAGAAAGAAAAAAAAAAAGAAGCGTGCTGCTTGAATAGTGATGTGGGTACACGTTTAGAATTAGACGGTGGTTCTGACTAGGAACCAGGAACATGGCTTAAACAGTACATGTAAATAAACATAATTATTTAGGAATAATTTGCATTACATGTATGTTACTTTCTATACAATGGACAACTAATCTTGTAGAAAAAGGTAAAATACAGAGGCACATATTCTTTTTTTTTTAAAAACAGGATAGAATAACAGGCACACACACACACAAAAAAACCCGGGAAACAAAAATCGATAAATATTAGAAGGACTTGTCCGACTTTTCCTTCTAGAATTAGCAAACATAGAACGGGCTGATTGTTAAAGCCATGTGATGGAAATAAGAATAAAATAAAATTACACAAATGACGCTTGACTGCTTCTCGGCTTAAGGGCAACCAGTTCTTTACTGTCCAACGTAACGTATCCACTTCATACAAAAAGCATTTTTTTCCCGCCAAGGGCCGTTCTTATCTCAAAATAAACGCGACCTCACTGGTAGGAACCAAGCGGGAAATTAGCAAAAGGCATTGCAATCGATTATTAAAGACGTGCAATGAATCATTCTACAGTACAACACCAGGGAATCCATGCATGGGCAGTGGAAGCTTTGGTTATAATGTCAGAGTGGAAAGAGTTAGTTAGGCAGACTAAAGCACTACATGAGCTGTTGCGAAGAGGATATGTATGGATATAAAGAATAGTGCCTTGCCTAGGTGACAAAGTACGGACAAATTTAAGTCAGTTTAGGTGTGGGGAATAACTTTGGAAACATACTAAAACATTAAAAGAATGAACTAAAAGTGATTTTATAAACAAAGATTTAACGAAGCAATATGTATGTATCTATGGCGGATTAAGGGGGGCTGAACGGGCTAAAGCCACGGGCCCCCGACAGTTTGGGGGCCCCCAAACTTTTTATATTTTATAATAAAAGTGTACAAATGTTTGCACGAACCCTTGAAAATATAATACATGAATAAATATTATCTATACAACTGATCGCATTCAGACATGATGGTATTGATAGTACTTAATAATCGAAAAACTTAAATTGGCTCACTTCGCATAACATAAAATATAGTTCATATTTTTAAAATTTCTCGTTTTAGAGAAGCTCCGCTGGCCGTGTGGAGATAGTACAGGCTCGTGGAGCCACCGTGTCGGGTTCGATTCTCAGCAGGGGAAGATAAAGTTGTTGTTTTTTCACACTCAATTGTAACATACCGCGAACACTTCAAACAGTTATTTCTTCGTGTTCGTTTTTTTTTCATTATTAATATTGAGTTACAGTCTTATATTAGCTGTTAACAGTCATTTTATCTTAAAGATGCTGGCTGGATAAGGCCCCCGTTTGATTGCAGCCCGGGGCCCCGTGCACTCTTAATCCGCCCCTGGTATGTATTGTTAATTGTGTATATGAGTGGGCTGTGAAATTGTGTATAATTTTTTTTAAAACTCCTTTATATCCCCCTCCTTTGGGATCTTGATAAGGTATCATTTTTCAAATCAGAAAGAACTTGCTCCTCTTCACATATCTTCATTAACAGAGGGTGTAGCATTTCCACACTGGTTTCCAAGTCCGCCTTCAGTGCCTCTGCTTGGATGCCATCAGGTCCTGCGGCCCTTCCATTTCTGAGTTGTTTAATTGCCCTGCTAATGAAATGGGAGTTCTTAAGATTTCTGCACCATGACTCTGATTCACTTCATGATTTTGGATCACTACTTTGCTCTACAACTTCGAAAAGTAGGCTACATCCTAGATTTTCCACGTGGCATTCCCATCTTGTTTCACAAAGTTGTTTGACAGAAATATTTTGAACATATTAAGAAAATAAAGCACATCGCTTTGTTGTAGCAGAAAATAAAACTTAGATTTGTTGAATTATAAACAAAAACGTCAATGCATCCGGAAAAGTTTTTGACATAAACCATTGTACCAAGTTATAACTCTAACAGGTAAAAGGGTGATAATGCTTTAGGACTTTTTCGTAGAAGACGAGTTTTAACGCCTGACTTATGCCCCTTCTTTTTTCTCCGTTAACCTTTACTACGGATATCAGAAACATCTAAGCCATTTCCAATAGTAAGGCGTCTACCTGTTAATGACCACTACTCCTAGAAAACGTACGAAGTACTAATGAGTTACTTTAGAATATTCAAATCCTGTGCTTAAATAGCGCATTATCAGTGACATCTTTTCTTGGGGACTTTGGTCAGATGTGCAATCAATTATTGCTGAAACGTATTTAGCTAATTTTTTCCCCTACAGCCCACAGTAATTTCCCCTACATTATTTCCCATCAATGTACTGAATGCGTTTTTAACTCGTTTTCCCCAAAGTAGTGATGATGAATTTTTTCAATTTTAATTCTTCATATATTTTCCTGCCAGACCGGATAAAATTTCGCCTGCTGTAGCTTATCGACTGAACTACGACATTGGTCAGCCAGACATTGGACAATGGCCATGCTTGACGCGTTGAAATATACTATAATAACTTTATGCAGTCTCACCCCAATTTTGTTCTATGCTAACGAGCCTTTTCGTTGTTTATTACGTTTAAGCTTAGATTGTCAATTGTGCTCTGTTTAGTTAGCCTATTTTCCAGATCAAACCATTCCAAAGTAGAAGTCGTATGTTCTTTGGATTTTTCATAATCAGACAGTCTTAACACTGCATTTTTTAAATTGACCATAGCATATTAAATCTTTAATTTAAAGCCTATTTAAAATTTTCTCCTGAAGCTATAAATGCTTACTGAATTGCTCTAACAAATACTTTTTCGATATTAGGATTTAACATGATTATAGTACTTTATTACATTATGACTGTATTTCTCATTATTTTATCCTGATTTTTTTCTCTTCATGCTGTTTTAATAAAAAAAGTATTACAAAATAGTAGTAACATTTTTTAAAAGTAGTAAAAATGTTTAGTTAAACCACGAGGCCCTGAAAAGCTTGGCGCCCAAGGCGGTTGCCTAGTTCGCCTTGCCCTAAAGCTGGCCCTGACCCTATGTTCCTCACTCAAATATAAAAATGTTTGCAGTATAATTGTGATATTATTTTGCTATTGGGGAATATCCGTTAAATTTATTTCAAGAGTGAACTCCATTCTAAGATTTTGGGATTTCCCCATTAAAAGAACTTTCTGTTTTAATTATTGATCAAGGATAGCCTATATTTATACCACTGTTAATGTTAGCATTATTTTCTTAACATCACTGATTTTTTCTTCGTTCTGTTCTTTGGATTTTTATTACCTTTAACTATTTGTTTATTCTTTTAAAAAGCATCTTTTTTTATGAAAATTTAAAATGTTAAAATATCAAGAATCTGAAACTAAAATTTAAAATACTGATTTTTTGGCAGTGGCTCTAATTTTAATACTAAAATTGCGAAAATGAACAGCTGTAATATAAGAAGACAATCAAGAACTCACGTTCAGGTTGTGTCACTAAAAATTCAGAGATTTCTCAAATATATATATCGTCAATTAGACACACTAAAAGATGAGAGAAATACTATGCAATTAGCTGCAGATGAATACATCAGTCAGGTAATTTGAAGTAATTAATAATAGTGATAGTGTTATTGCTAATTAAAACAAATTAAAACCAAGTATTAAGTAGGTATAGTATAGGTATAGTATAGCTTTAGACACGAATTTTCAGAAAATTGAAGGTTTTAGGGTTTGGGTTAGGCATAGCTATAGAATTATAGAATTTTAATTTTAAAGCTTTTTAAAGGACGTGCAATAACAACAAAGAAGACCGCCATGACCGTGACGTCACGGTCGACATACTTCGCTTTTACCTGCCTAAATATTATTCCTTTACTTTGCTTTTTTAATTTAAATTAAATTCCAGACTTGAGCAAAGTAATTACTTCACTTTCTTTAAACTTTCGAAGTTTGGAGTGTAGCGGACTTTCGTCTTTCTTTACTCTTTAAAACTCACAGTACTCACAGTCCAACTCTTCACTTATTACTTTTACTTAGACTTTAGGATTTAGCTACACTTTCACTTACAATTACAATGATAACAATGTTAACTTTTAGCTTTAGCCTCAAGACTCGAGGGAATATTTAATTAATAAAATAATTAAAAATATAGCTTATCAATATCTTGTTGTTTTTTTTAAAATATTATTATTTCTTTATTCTATTTTTTTTTTAATTTAACAAAAACTCTTACAGATTTGATAAAACAGAATATTAAACACATATATTACATATTATAATTCATTTATTGGTAATAGTAATAGAATTTGACAATTTACTTAAATATTACAAATAATAATCATAATATGTTTGCAATAAATCACTAGAGTATTGTTATTGCTTATTTTATAATAACATGATCATGATTTATATAAAAATTTAATTTAATTTTTTTTTTCTTTTACATGTAACAAATTTAAAGATGGAAATTGAAGTTGATAAATGGGTTAAGGGAGGACAAATCAACCAGGCATCTTTTGCAGAGATTTCCAATATGCTTCAACAATCAATAACATTTTTCGCTGCCAAGTCAGTGGATATTATAGGTAATGATTGACAGTGATTTGTTATTTTTACAAATTCTATACTTTTAAGAAATTCATTAACTTGTAATAATAAAGCACCAAATATCATTTTTAAAATGCAACTGAGTGTTATGGAACATAAAAACTAGAAATTTTATTTGTATTGTAAGTTAACTACATAAACATTTTAAAATTGAATATTTCAGTTTTTAATAAATAATTAATATTTTTTATTTTAAAAATCAATTTTAAAAAATATGTAACACATTGTATTTATCACTGTTTACTTTCAAATAAATTTGTTAAAAGATTTATATTTGTAAAGTAATATAATTCTGATGCATTGATCACAACATTATCTCAAGGTCTACAGAATGGTGAAACATCTACCGAAGAGCAAAAATCTTCAGCTTCAAATATTCAAGATCTCAATGTACCTGGGGATACAGAAGAAGTTAAATATAAGCAAAGAACTGAGCAATCAGAAACAAAAGCTCCTAATAAAGGGAAAGATAATAGTAAGTTGTTTTTTTTTAAATTGACTTTTAATTTGCATTTTTAAAAAATCTCAGCATATGAATTTGAACCTAATCAATTTGTCTCTATTTAGATTGTGCAAACTTAAGCATTTTTTCAATTTCAAATACATGTGTGGATTTGCATATTTTGTTTTACTTAAAAGAGTTATTTTTTCCTCATATTGACAATCCAACACATTAACAGTAATAATATTAACACATAAAAGAAAAAAAACTTTTTAAAAAAAGAATTCAGGGACTTAATAATACAAAAATTATAAAATGAAAAAATGTATTCCAATCTCATTTAAAGTCCACACTTGTTAGGAATATAAGGCAGCTGGGTAATGCTTGGAACCCTTATCGCTGTAACCTGTCACTGCTGCATTACTTGCCAACAACCAGCATGGCCTGTGGACGCAATATTCTTCTGTAAAGAAGGAGCATTTATATAGATAAGATAAGACAATGAAACTTGCATTAACTTTAAGCTTAGTCTTAAACATGGTTCTATTTTTGATTACAGGTGCAGCATTAGAAGCAGACAATACCCATATTAATACGAGATTAACGATTCTAGAGGAGGCTATATTCTCAGTCAAAAGGAAAACAGAACATGTTCAAGAAAAACAAGACAACGTACAGAAGATATTAGACAATTTTCTAACTCAACAAGAAAATATTAAAAAATGCATTACAGAATTTGAGAAAATTCTCCAAGACCTTTCCTCAAATGTGGATCATTTAATTGAAAGCATAGCAAACATTGACAACAGGCTAAACAAATTAGATGAGGAAAAGGAGTCTATAAATATTGCAATAAATGATGTAAATACACATTTGACATGCTTCAGGACTAAGACCCAAGATGATCTAAAATCACTTGAAAAATTCTCAAGGGAACACCACAGTGCATATGAACATTGTAATGAATTGTCTTCTAAAATAAACAAGCTGCAAGTGTCTTTTGATCTTATGTCAACTAAGCACAAAGAAGTGTGTGCAAATAAGTACAGTCAAAACAAAGTTACATTTGATGATTTGGTAAGAATTGCGATAATTGTTTATTGTCTTTTTTTTTTTAAATGATATTTACCTATTGCTACAACTACAATGCAATTATAATATTTTCAAAGGTTTATTATTAGTTAATTTATTAAACCACTATATTAGAATATTTTAAAATACAGGCAATAAAATTAAATGCATAAAGAGTTATAAAGGCTGTTTAAAAATGTAATACAATCATTTTAAAATAAATATCTCCCATTTATTTTTATAAAATGTTTTCAGAACTGAGGAAAAAAAAAATCGTTTTTTTTTCTTTATAGTAGGGGGCTTTTCTTCACATATTCTTAACATCTTAAAATAAATACACCTAATTATTTGTCAACTGCATTTGTATTTTTGCTTTATATATTTTTCTAAAAACTTTTTTTTTAAACTTTAGAGATTGTACCTTGGACATTGAGCCATGACTTTATTGTTATTTCTTACTTTTTAAGAGAGATGATCTCACAAGTAAAGTCATGGATTTATCCAACAAAGTTTCAGAGATAAGTAAGTAATATCAGTGTGTTTTATCTTATGAGGGATCGCTTTGTAATAAAACATAAATGTTGCTTTATTTTATTGTTTTTTCTTCAAAATGTTAAAAAATCTTTTAAATATAAATATTTATTCAAGCTGTATTTCATATTTGTCACCTGAGTGGAATTTAAAAACGAGAGTATGATCTTTTTTAAAGATCTACATAATTTTATCCCTTTTCTAAAAAGTCTGTGACATCATTTTTCATTGATTTTTAAGTTACTAAAAGATAGCAACTCTGTTTACATCATGGTAGTACACATTTCATCCGGATGCACAATAACAAAATGATAGACAATATTTATCATGATTTATTAAATTAGGCTTTATATGATTAAAATTTACCAATTAGGTTATATAGCAATTAATTCTGCGTTCTCTTCCTTTGTTACTTCGGTTTAGTTTTAGAATTTTTTTTTGTTAAATGAGGGTTGGGGTTAGGTTTAGGCATAATTGTGAATTTAGGGTTAGGGTTAGGTTTAGGTATAGAATTTTAATAGTTTAATTTTCCAATTTCTTTGGTGTGCAGCATAGCAACAATAATGGCTGCCATTTAATATAGGAATGTCAACTCGGATTTTACAATTTTTATTATATGTACCCTTTCTGTTCACAAAATAAAATTATTTTTTTTAAAATTCAATGAACATATATTTTAACATATACTGATCTAATGAGTGTGGGTATTTTTTTCTATGTTAAAGACCCACACTCATATTGATCGAACGTACTGAAATTGAATTATTGAATTTTTAAATTATTTAATTCATTTCTACACATCATGTTAATTTTTTAGAGAGAGTGTAGGGGTGCCTATTATGTTCAATAACCTTTCCTGTCTCACAATAAGGTGCACATAATATTGACAATATATTTTAAAAATATATATTCACGATTGGTGCGCATTATATTAAATACGTTTTATGAGACTTAACTAAAATTATGCATTTATGAATTGTTTTGCCCTGCATATTTTAATGAACATCCTTACAGTTATGTCTTGTATATAAAAGATGTAGTGTCAAAAGTTGTTTTTTTTTAAAAACTTATTTTTCTTATTACAGAGTCAAGATGCTGTCGATCAAGTGTAGGTTTCTACGCTTTTAAGAAGTTACAACTTATGGAAGGACAATTCGCTTTACAAGACTTTGAGATAGTGAATGCTAATTATGGGAATCACTTTGATCCAATATCTGGTAAATTCACAGCCCCCATCAGTCGCTTGTACTTGGTGAGCATCACTGCAAAGCTTGAAGAGAAAAGTTCCATTGTTGTTTTACATCGCGGTCATGGTGAGATTGAAGTTTGTACATTATTTGGAAAACAAACCATCACTTGTTGCTACAAACTGAGCGAAGGGGAAACAATTTCCTTGAAATTAGTGGTCAACAAAGAGAGGACAGAAACATGGGTGGATTTCTCCTCCTGCTTGATAAATGGATCATAAAACCCAAATTGGCGCTCCTTTAACTCTTCCTTCCAGTTTCCATTTTTTGTTCCTGGTATTTTTCTATCTTGTTATGTTTGTATTTGGCATTCTAAAATATTTTCAGAAAGTGTCAATTGTAAGATCTCCAAGCATTCAATTCAATATATATCAAGAAAAATATATGCAATTATGTAAAAACAATTATTTTAGACATTTTTAAATTAAGTATATATCTAGATATGTTAGATGAGGCTGGAGATACTGGGAAGAGACTGGCCAGGGACCGTGCAAAGTGTAGAGTTTTAAAAGAGGCGCTATGTTCCACAATGAACCCAATGGACAAATGTTGATGATATATATTTAGCGCATTAAATTATGGGCAACTGTATGTTCTAATATCTTTAGAATTCTTTTCAATTTTAACATGGCATTATTTTCATTAATTTTTTCTTAGTTGAAGTATTACATATCTATTTTGAAGTCTTTTAAAAAAAATTAGCTGCACTATAAAAAATTCTCTTTATCACCCTAGTGACTCATTATGCAGAATAACTGATTAGACTCTATGTAACTTATGCATTGCATGGAGACCATCTATACTGGTAGTTTACAAAATTACAAAACTTTGTTTAAGCAAGCAGAAAAACAATTGTAAAAATAAAATGTTAAGATTATATAAAGCAGTGAAAGTGTGTGTTTGACTTGATTCATAACAGTGCAATAAATTTTACATGCTGGTACATGAAGTATTATTATTATATTTTTTTTATTGTTGTATCTACTAAAATAAATTGTCTTATTATAGTTATGACTGTTGTGCAATGGAAACAAAAATATAAAAAATTTCAAAAACACCCGATCAACATCTAAAGCTCGAATAAAAATTTTAGACACAATGATCTTCTGTATAGAAGGAGTGCCTGCTAGTCTGCTAGAGATAAGATATACGATTTATTTTTGTTATCATTTTAACATTATTGTAAATTAAGACATTTGATTGTTTAAAAATTTTAAAATCGTTCATTAACCTAAACAGTTTTTTTAAATTGCCATGTGCAAGTTAATAGGAAGTGTAAAATAAAATACAAGAATTAAACTATTTAAACCCAAATCATTTTGTCCAAAAGAAGTCTTTTAAAATTATTATTTCTTTTTTAATTTGTCTTTACCTTTTTCAATGCACGTGTCTATTTTTCTATAATAATGACAAAGTATTGGATATCAATAGTTCTGGTAACACTTGTATTTTAAAAAAAAAACATTAAATGAATTGCTGAACCCTTCGGTCTTTCAGTATGTGGGAGAAGATTTATCAAAGATCTCCTATATAGAACGTGTATATGTTACAACGAAAAATGAATTTGACATTGATCTTCTGAATAGATAAAACGTCTTTAAGAAATTAGATTCGTATTTTGAGTGATGTAGTTAGTGGGCTCTTTCGTAGATGACTTTTTATGACATTTATTCATCAAGTGAGAATAGGAATATTTTTGTCAAATGATTTACTTTATTCTTTATTGAAATCTGTTTAAAAAATTACGTTTTATCAACAACTTGAATTCTCATATCTCTAATAAAATTTAATCAAATAATTTTTCAAACTTAAAACCACTTCTATGCTTTTCTATTAATTTATCTGTAATAAATGACTTTAAATACGATTCTATGAACATTAATTGTGAATATTTTTATCTTGAGGAATGTGCGAATGATTCACATTTTGATGAAATGGGTGTAAAATTATACATTTAATATTGATTGGAATATTTACCTTATAAAATAAAACAAATATTTGAAACATTTTATAATGGTTAAGGAATATTTACGTAGTAAAATATAATACATATTTTAAAATATAAAACATAAATTTGAGCACTTTAAAATAATGTATTTTAATTTAAATTTGACAAATATGCAGAAAATGGTGTTTTGTTTTGTATTAGGGAGTGTTTGCCTAATGATGTCAACCAAAAATTTAGCTTGTGTAATATACAAACAAACAAAAAAAACCAAAAAAAAAAACAAACAAACAAAACAAACAAACAAGAGAAATTTTATAACCCTTTTTTGAGAATGAAAACCCTTAGCTACATTTGTTCTACTGTACACCAGGGAAAGGGCTACCTGTAGTAACTGAGAACCATTTGAAAATGTAAAATAATTTTAGAGAGCGACCTTGAATAACTAAGTGTCATTAATGATTTCTTCAAAATCTTCCAATAATCCTTGTATCATATCGTTCACAAATTGTACGCGTCTGTCTTATGAACACAGAACAGTAGCACGTGGATCGAGTGCCCCATTAAAAAAGCAAGAACGTATATTTTTATGGCATTTGAATATGACATTGCAACCCTCGTCTACGTTTCTACTCCCTGACCTAAAACTACAAGGGTCTCCTTTCATATACCATACAAACTGAGCTACAGACAAACACCGCATCTAGTTAAAGGTAGCCCAGGAGTGTCCCTAGGGTTGGTGTCACCCATTGCTGGAGCTCAGGGCGTCTCCGTCTTAGGTCTGACCATATAGGTCTCCTCGAGTCTGTGAGTGCCAAATAACAGGAGCATACATAAATTTACAATATTTGGTAACATCCCTTGTGATTGCGTCACCCGGTGCGATCCCCAAACCCCCCCCCACACACACACACTGATGCCGCTGATGTAGCTTACAGTGTAGACAAAAGACGTGCATCGAATACTGTATCCGGCTCAAGTATAACACAAAGCAACAGTTGTAATAAATGAAAATGTAGAAGATCTCTTGAAACTGTCCCTGGCAAAACCTAGCGCTGAGCAGGAAATTAGTCTTCTCGAGGTTGCAACGTTTCTCTCCTAACTTACCCTTTGTCACAATTAGATTTTTTTATTTAACAGAAAAGGGTGAGTATCTGTATTTAAGGCAAATAATTCCTTTTTGTTAGACATATCTTGTTGTTTTATTGTTTGTAATTTTTTTTCAAATTATACGTTTCTACCAACCTTATATTTATTTATACCTCATTCAAAAGAATAACGAATTTATACTCTTTTTTTTTCTAACCTCAAACAGTTTGTATTAAATTATAGTTTAATAGAGAACTGAATTTTGCTATTCACTCCTGCTACATATAAATAGTAAACATATCTTAAAAACAATGTCATCGTAATCAATACTCTCCTAACCTTAGCCTTATAACATCAAATATTTCTAATAATAATAACACAGCCGTGTGCAAGGCAAGATACATGTGGCAGGTTTACATATGAGCAATATTATATAGGTTTACAACAGCCCGAACCTTAAATGAGACAATCAGTTACCGCTAATATGAACGATCGTCACACAAAGATACGCCCACAATCAATCAGTCAAATCAGTCTCTTCTTGCATCTTGACTCTTGTTCCAGCTGCAATATTAGTATTAGTGTTAGATCTTGTCAAGTTAATGAAATAATTAATACAGATTCTGAAAAATAAAAAAAATAAAAATACATAAATCTAATTTTTGAAAAAAAAAGATAAGTTAAAACGCTCATAAGCCCTTTAAAATGATATATTATTTAAGCCTATTGGTCTACATTTAAATTTTCTGTCAAAGTACCTAAATATGTTTAAACAATTTTGTATGTAGATCTAAATAAATATAGAAATTAAAAAAAAAATAATAATAAAATATAAAATTTAAAAAATAACGATAAAGTATTTTTCCGCTGCAATATTAGTGTTAGATCTTGTCAAATTAATGAAATAATTAATACTGATTCTTAAAAAAAATAAAAAAATACATAAATCTAATTTGTGATAAAAGAAAGATAAATTAAAACGCTCATAATATGAATAGAGATGACTTTTAAAATATATGTTAAAACAATTTTGTATGTAGATCTAAATAAATATAGAAATTTTTAACAAATTAATAAAATATAGAATTTACAAAATAACGAAAAAGTATTTTTCACTAGTTAAGACAAAAAGCTAATCAGTGAAATCTTCGAAACGTGGTGCATGTTTTCTTTTTTTTCAAAAATATAAATGATATAAAATTGGTTGTACAAGGAACTCAGACAAAATATTGGTTTATAAAATATTCAAACGTAATAATTTTAATATAAAAAACGGAGATAAAATAAAACGAGTCACAAAATAAACACTGTGACGTACTCGGTTCAATAAAGCCCAGAATATGTATGCGCGAAATTTATTAACCTCCATGATCTATTATTATAATATTATCCATGCAGTTGTCTCCTTTTGGTTTACTAGGATTATACCTAGAAACGGACGGTAGATGTCCACGGGCGTACCGATGGTTACGAGTTGGAATCCATGCGAGGTCAAAGATTTGTTCCTGGGGCTTAGGGCGTCCCTGAGTCACCCAGCTCCGAATGGGTACCTAACAATATTTACCCGGCTGGGTAATGCGGGGAACTGACGCTTGGTCCTGGTCCGGAAGGGGCGAGGATTCAAAATGTGCATGAGGTCATTTATGGATGCCCCCTCCCCTCTTTTTTTTTTTTTTTTT
>MUZC01003651.1:65712-126249 GCA_002072015.1 Radix auricularia
GGGCTGCGGAAATTACCGATCAATTTCTCGATTAAACGGTAAATGTTTTTATTGATTAAAATTATTTTAATGGATAAAAAAGCAATTAAAATGAAAGAAAACGTTTTAATTTTTTTTTCGATTTTTAATAAATAATTAATTATTAATAATTAATAATACTTTTGTTTTTATATCCATTTAAAAATAATGAATCAAAAATGTTCACTTTATAATAACTTGTTTATATTGATTATGATAAAAAAAAACCACCATCTCTTTTTACTTAATAAACAATAGCGAAAATTTTTAATTAATTGACATTATAGCCCATGGAACTAATTTTATTTTAAAATATCACCTAACAATATTAAATGTTTTTTTAAAATTAAATTGAATTAAATACTAAAGTTATGGGCATTTTTTTATAAATGCCCTAAAAAGGCACACGATTTGATAGAAAACAACATAGTGAAAAAAGTAATTATGAGGTCTTAAAAATTCATAATTTTTGAACCACTTGGAATAAAAAGATGTTTTACTTTAATATTTTTAAAATTAATTTGAAATTGTCATCCAAGTGCCCAAACTTAAATACGTGATTTAACTTATTCTTATTGCTATGTCTTAAAAATAACTCAACAAAACAAAAAAGGCAATTGCATGTTTTTATTTCTTCCCTTGAAATTGTCCGTTTAATGACGTCATAATCTTTATTTTTAGCTCTAACAAATTATCGATTAATTAATCGGTAATTTTTCAAAAGTTAACGATTAAATTAAATTTAATCGATAACAGCCCTAATATATATATATATATTAGGGCTGCGGAAATTACCGATTAATTTCTCGATTAATCGGTAAATGTTTTTATTGATTAAAATTATTTTAATCGATAATATAGTGAAAAAAATTAAAGAACTGTTTTTAATTATTTTTTCCGATTTATTTATAAATAATTAATTATTAATAATAGTTTGTTTTTTTTAAAGTAAAAACGGCTACATTTAAAAAACAGACTCTAAAAGCGTAAACTTAAAAATAACATGTTTTATAAGGAAAATAATACAAAAAAAACAACAACAACAAAAAAAAGCATTGTTTTTAATTAACATTAACAAAATTTAAATTCATTGACATTATAGTGAACTACTTATATTTTATTATATATCTCCTAACAATATTATATTTTAAAATTAAATTAAATAAATTACTTAAGTTATGGGCATTTTTAAAAAATGTCATAAAGGGCTCAAAATGCAAAGGAAAACAGCGTAGTGAAAAAGATGATTATGAGGTCTTAGAAAAAAATCATAACTTTGAACACGTGGGATAAAAAGATGATATTTATGTTTTTGTTAATCATCAAACAATTTCTATGTAGCTGTATTACTTGTAGATCTATATTTTAAAATTAGTTTGAAATTTTCATCCAAGTGCCTAAACTTTAATGCGTTATTTAACTCATTATTATTGCTAAAAATGTTTTAAAAATAACTCAACAAAAAAATTCCATTGCCTCTTTTTATTACTTCTCTTGAAATTTTCAGTTTAATGACGTCATAATTCTTATTTTTAGCTTTACAAAATTATCGATTAATTAATCGGTAATTTCTCCAAAGTTAGCGATTAAATTTAATTTAATCGATAACAGCCCTAATATATATATATATATTAGCTGTAACATTTAGAAATGACTATTTTGTGATTTCTTCTTTTTTAAGAGAGATGATTTCATAAGTGAGAGCGAGGCTTTATCCAAAAAAGTTACAGAAATAAGTAAGTAATCCACATGGGTTTTTCTAATAAGGGTTCATATTTTTTGAAAAGCAATGTAAGATAACAAAAAAAAAACCCTGCCATTTTATTTGTTATTTATTTATTTCTTTTTCAAAAGAATATTATCTTTAAATATAGTTAATAAAAAATGTATCCTTCCACTTTCTCAAAAGTCTGGGGCATCAATTTTGATTGATTTTTGTGATATTAAAAAGTTACTTACAAATAAGAATACTGTTTAAAAATTTTTGGTAGACATTGTTCCCCGAAGCATTCATATAAAACTCTTATAATAACAAATATTTAACATTTTTTATTAATTTGGTATATATCATAACACGTACCTATCAAACAATAAACTTTTAGGTATATTTTGCTAATCTTTGAGATTAGATAGATGTACAAGAATAATTAACTCATCATGTAACAACTCATTAAATATGTTTAGTTTCTTGTGGT
Organism: Radix auricularia; assembly: GCA_002072015.1. Classification (NCBI taxonomy): domain Eukaryota; kingdom Metazoa; phylum Mollusca; class Gastropoda; family Lymnaeidae; genus Radix; species Radix auricularia. The sequence goes on from MUZC01003651.1 coordinate 67,926, forward strand.
ATATCTATTAATTAACAAATAATTCATATTTTGAAATACAATTTAAAAAAAAAACTTTATTCACAGAGCCAATATTTGGGAATGCTGGAAACCTACCATTTTCTACTAGTTTGACGTCAGACATACTTTCTGAGAAGGACAACAGCAGTTTTGTATTTGGATCTAAGGCTTTTGTGGATTTCTCCACTCTGGCTTCCAATGCCATGGGTATTAAATGGAACAAATCAGAGTCATCGATGCCCTTTAAATTTGTCGGAGCTGGTGTTGGTAGTGCAGCAGAAGGTTCTAATGATGGAGAAGAATGTGATGACAGCGGTTTCATGCCAAGTTATAAGCTTGTCATACCTCTCACTGACTTGGTGGAAATCAAAACTGGTGAGGAGGACTGGAAGCCACTGTTTTGTCAAAGGGCCAAGTTGTACAAATTTGACGCTAACTTAAGGGAGTGGAAAGAAAGGGCCATTGGTGAAATGAAGATCTTGAGGCATAATACTAAAACAATGTTTAGAATACTCCAGCGCAGAGAGAAGGTTCTCAAAGTGGCATGTAACCACCTCATCTCAGTGGATTTGGATCTAAAACCCATGGCTACATCAGAAACGGCTTGGTGCTGGATAGCTACAGATTACACTGACGCAGAACCAAGTCTTGATCCGTTTGCTGTCAAATTTAAGAACAAAAAAATAGCTGATGAGTATAAAGACATATTTCGAGAATGTCAAAAGAAACTAGCAGCGCCAGACGAACGTCGTCAGCCAAGGGGTCATGAACAAGAGGCAGAGGCTTATGATGAGGAGGAAGGTTGTGAAGAAGATGAAGAGGAAGAGGATAAAGTATTGTTTAAAGAAAAGGCAACTCTCAGCTCCTTTGAAAATGGTCAATGGAAGAAACTTGGACTGGGAACACTTTTTGTGACTTACAATAATGTTGTGACTTACAATAATGATCTCATTGGCAACAGACTACATTTTGCCTCAGACAGTGGTATGCAATTATGCAGTCACATTATATGCAGAGAGCTAATAGTAACACTAGATAGGTCCAGACTATTATGTGAATGGGAACCAATAGACTACTCCACAGTTGAACCCACCATTAAACATTTTTCAGCTGCTTTCAGCTCAATCTCTGCTGCAGAGGAGTTTGTTGATATATTTACTGTAAGCCAGTATTAGCAGTGACTCGGATTTATCAGAAAAGTATGCACATTGATATAGAAGTCCCAGAAATATTTTCTGCAGGGGAAGTAAATCATTACGATTTACATTGATGAAACAGTCAACAGAAATTGAATTATTTAATGAACTTTATTGCAGGTAGCCAATAAGTTTCTTATTTCCATAGAAATGGAAATGCACTGACTTGACAATGTATTGTTGGTTAACAGAAATAAAATTTAAGCAACATTTTTCCAGTATCACTCTTTTTTAATGATTGATCAAATAAAATTTTTAAAAGTTCTGTTATTGGTTTCAGCAAAACGTAATTTGAAATATAGACACTATATGTGTGATTGTTTCAAATTTTTTTTAAAAAAAAAAGTATGTGGTATGGATAATGGTCTGTTTTCAAACAATCTCTTGCACACTGTCTTGCACACTGTCAAAAACTTTCATTTTACGTAATGTTAACTTCATCTTCAACACACATGATTTCTTAAATAATTACAGTAGCTAACTTTAAGCTGTTATTTATTGAGTGAACTAACTGACCTGAATCAAGATAGCACACCCTCAATAAAAAATGCTTTAAATATTCAGTCTTATATTAATCTTTATTTCGCAAAGCATTATTTTAATTCCAGAAAATCTAGTCAAATTTGTTTAGTTTTGATAGTTACCAGAGATGTTATTTTAAGGATGTTTAAATATCCTTTAGCATAAGTGGTAGTTTAGTCATAAACGTTTGTGATGGATAATTATCTCTATTGCTCTGTAAAAAGTTAGAGCAGAGATCTTAGGGACAAACAAAACTTTAATAAAGCCCTACAGAATAAGAGGTTAATATCTTATCCATGTCAAATTCGATTTATAAAAAAACACATGGTTAGAGATCGATCAATCTCAATTCAAATGACGTCAGTAAAATAGATTTATGTGGAAATCTTTGTCATTAGACATTTTTTAATCTTGAACTTAACCCAGTGAACTATTTAATTTATTTTAAAATTTTATTACCAATCTCTGTGACAAGTTTCAGGAATTTCATACATTATATAGAATATTAGTAGTAACAAATGAATATATTTCTGAATTCATATCGGTCCATGATGATATTGAGATGAATATCCAATTACTATTGACTCCAAATAAGTTGTACATCTTTTTACATTTTAATTTTAAATAAATTTTGAAATACGGCTTATGTATTCATTAAACTGAGTTTTGAGAAAACCAAGATGATATAAATACACACGTTCATATTAGATTTTATCACTTTTAACCTAAAGTTATACTTATGTTCTGGAGATTAAATTGTCTTTTCTTTGCATACCAGTTATAAGGTGTTACAATTCATTGTGTCAAAATTGCATAAGTTCTTATATTTTGTAACATGATTAAATTTTTTTTTTATCATCTATACTTATAAAAGCCAAACCCCTCAGTCATGAAACATTTGGGAGTTGATAAATACACTTTCACGATGGTAGCAGGAGAATAAAACAACTCAAATATCCCTTACTGGGGGCGGGGCCCCCAAATGTAGTTTTTTCCTAATATAAACTATAAAAAAAGGAAAATCACTATTTCTCCAATTCCCATATATAGATAGAAGCATGAAATTTGGGAAGTTTTTTTAGTAGAATCTCCCGATGATAATTTGCTAAAGAGAATGTTAAATTCCCACTCGTGGAGGGCCGGGGGCCCAAATATAATTTTTTTCTTATATTAAAAACGGACTCATCCCAAATTCTCCAAGTCATCTTCTTTGTTAAAACATAAAACTGTTGGAAGTTGTTGGATCCCCTGTCATAACGAAAATTGACGTAAAATAATATTAAAATTCGCACTCGCCGAGGCTGGGGCCCCAAAAACGTGTTTTATCCTAATATGTGCTATTTAAAAATTGAAAACCCCGAATTCTCCTATTTCATTGAATAGGTAAACGCATGAAACGTTTGGGGGTTGTTAAATACACTTCCACGATAGTAGCTGGTGAAAAAATATAAAAAATATCTTTTACTGGGGGCCGGGGGCCAAAATACAGCTTTTTAGGCACTCACTCAATCAACACTAATACTCCAACTTCCCGTTTAGGTACGAGCATGAAATTTTGGGAAGTTGTTAAGTATCCTTTCACGACTAATATTAACGAAAATAATATTTAAAATTCACACTTATAGGGGCCATGGCCCTAAAAAAACTTTTTTTCTTGTATGAGCTACATACAAATACCTTACTCACAACTAATTCTACAATTTATCGTGTAGGTAAAAACATGAAACTTTTGGAAATTGCTAGATACATTTTCGCGATGAAAATTGGCTTAAAGGAATTTTGAATTTCAGACTCATGGGGGCCGGGGCCCCAAAGACGTGTTTTTTCCCTTATATGTGCTGTATGAAAAATATAAAATATCTAATTATCCTATTTGTCGAGTACAAAACGCATGAAAAGTTGGTGGATTGTTAAATACACCTCAACGATGGTAGCATGTGAAATAGTATTTGAAATATCCCTAACCGTGACAGGAGGCCCGAATGTAGCTTTTTCTTACTCACTTAATCACTCATCACCAATTCTCCAGTTTCCCGTGTAGGAAGGAGCATGAAACTTTGGGAAGTCGTTGAGTACACTCCCGCAAAAGGTAAAAGACGAAAAACTATTTAAATTATGAGCTCCTTAAGATCACAACAATTATGTAATTTTTAACTTTTTGTTTTGTTTTTCCGTTTGCAACGACAGATAGACAATATGTTTTCAGATAATATATTTAGCATATCCATCATGGTTCAGATTAAAATCAATAGATGTTTTGAATTGTTGTTAAGGGATTTCTCAACGCTAACAAATAAACTAATTTAATGCTAAAGAGCGCGGGTAAATTGCTAGTCTATAATATGTATAAACAAAAATTAGACCTGCTCATATTATCAGACTTTCACAATATACCCCACCGCTCTCAACAATCAGGAATAGTGTTAATACAATATTAAATTCCTTATATCAACTATGACTATAAATTCAGAAACAAAATCTTAAATATGGATTGTCAAGCTCCGTTGGCCTCCGGGAATGTCTCTAGTTGCTCAGGTTTGAGCATTGAGTGATACGGGCTGACATGTTCGGTGCCCCGGGTGGCGGTGGGTCCGCCTCTGCATCTGGCTGAGGGTATGTACGTCTCACTGTTGTTTTTTTTTTTGCGATTCCCGGCATCCTTCCGTCTGGTGAGACGATGGTGTTTCACCGTTGGGTTGGGTTGCATTTTCTCGAGTGGCTGTGCAGTCCTATCCTTGAGCGACAGTCTTTGCCACAGTTTTTACCCACGAGTTCTGTGCTTCCAAATGTTTTGGCCTTTCTCCTAGCTCTTCTGTCTGCAGCCTCCTCCATTCTTCGCTCCTCGGCTGCTTTGACGCCCTCTTTGACAACTGTGCGCCACGTAGATCGGTCTTCTGCCTTACACTCCAAGTCACTTGTATGTATTTTGGCTGCTTTCATGTCCCTTTGACAGACATCTTTAAATCGCAAGCGTTGGCGACCTGTTTTCCTCTTTCCTGAAGCAAGTTCACCATATAGGTCCTTCGGGATGCGGCCGGAGCTCATTCTTTTGACATGTCCCAGCCACCTCAGGCGTCTTTTACTAAGAATTGAGAACATGCTTTGGGTATTGGCACGCATTAGGACCTCACTATTAGGCACTTTGTCTTGCCATTTAATACCAAGGATGCGGCGCAGACATCTCAAATGGAAGCTGTTAAGCTTACGCACTTGTGATGTATAAGTGGTCCATGTCTCGCTCCCATATAGTAGTGTACTGATGACACACGCACAGTTTGGTTTTCTTCGTTAGCTTGGTGTTTTGCCAGACCCGGTTCTTTAGTTTAGCCATTGTTGCGGCTGCCTTGCCAATTCTGCTGTTTATTTCTTCTTCAGTGGACAGTGTATTGGAGACCTTGAATCCCAAGTAGATGAAGCTGTCCACAACCTCCAAGTTTTCATTATCGATATTTATGGTAGGAGGAGATCGAGTGTCTATTGCCATGATGTTTGTCTTTTTCAAGCTGATTTGCAGACCAAATCTTTTCAGACATAGAAGAAACTTGACACGAGTTGTTGCCAACCAGATTCTGTATGTGCTGTTAGTGCCGCATCATCCGCAAATAGTAGCTCTCGAATTAGGACATCCGTCGTTTTGGTCTTGGCTCGGAGGCGAGCAGTGTTGAAAAGTCCTCATCAGCTCTGGTATGTAACCAGATTCCCTCACTGCTATCCTTGAATGCGCATCGAAGAAGTACAGAGAAGAATATTGCGAAGAGTGTTGGTGCGAGTTCACAACCCTGTTTAACTCCGCTGCTGTCAGGGAAGGCCTCTGACTTAGCTCCATTGAACTGCTCTGTGCCAAGCATATTTTCATGGAACTGTCTGATGATGGCAAGTAGGTAAGGGGGACAGCCAATTTTTGCCAGTATTTGGAATAGCCCGTTGCGACTGACTAAGTCGAAGGCTTTTGTAAAGTCCACAAATGCAATCTATAGTGGCATCTGCTGCTCTCTGCATTTTTCCTGGAGCTGTCGTATGAAGAACACCATGTCTATGGTAGACCGACTGGACCGGAAACCGCACTGAGATTCTGGATAGACGCGGGATGCTAGGCTCTGTAAACGTGTTAGTATTACGTGGGCAAAGTTCTTTCCTACAATACTAAGGAGTGAAATGCNGTCTTGGCTCGGAGGCGGGCAGTGTTGAAAAGTCCTCCATCAGCTCTGGTATGTAACCAGATTTCCTCACTGCTATCCTTGAATGCGTATCACAGAAGCACAGAGAAGAATATAGCGAAGAGTGTTGGTGCGAGTACACAACCTTGTTTAACTCCGCTGCTGACAGGGAAGGCCTCTGACTTAGCTCCATTGAACTGCTCTGTGCCAAGCATATTTTCATGGAACTGTCTGATGATGGCAAGTAGATGAGGGGGACAGACAATTTTTGCCAGTATTTGGAATAGCCCGTTGTGACTGACTAAGTCGAAGGCTTTTGTAAAGTCAACAAATGCAATGTATAGTGGCATCTGCCTCTCTCTGCATTTTTCCTGGAGCTGTCGTATGGAGAACACCATGTCTATGGTAGACCGACCGGACCAAGAACCGCACTGAGATTCTGGATATACGCTGGATGCTAGGCTCTGTAAACGTGTTAGTATAACGCGGGCAAAGGTCTTTCCTACAATACTAATGAGTATTTCAATCACACCTATCACCTTTGTTCTTATATAATGTCACTATATTTGCATCGTTTAGGTCTTGGGGGATGTAGCCTTGTTCCCAGCAGCAGGACAGAATCTCGTGCAATGGTTGGAGTAAAGCTGTCTTGCTACTNTCCTTCGGGATGCGGCCGGGGCTCATTCTTTTGACATGTCCTAGCCACCTCAGGCGTCTTTCACTAAGAATTGAGAACATGCTTTGGGTATTGGCACGCATTAGGACCTCACTATTAGGCACTTTGTCTTGCCATTTAATACCAAGGATGCGGCGCAGACATCTCAAATGGAAGCTGTTAAGCTTACGCACTTGTGATGTATAAGTGGTCCATGTCTCGCTCCCATATAGTAGTGTACTGATGACACACGCACAGTTTGGTTTTCTTCGTTAGCTTGGTGTTTTGCCAGACCCGGTTCTTTAGTTTAGCCATTGTTGCGGCTGCCTTGCCAATTCTGCTGTTTATTTCTTCTTCAGTGGACAGTGTATTGGAGACCTTGAATCCCAAGTAGATGAAGCTGTCCACAACCTCCAAGTTTTCATTATCGATATTTATGGTAGGAGGAGATCGAGTGTCTATTGCCATGATGTTTGTCTTTTTCAAGCTGATTTGCAGACCAAATCTTTTCAGACATAGAAGAAACTTGACACGAGTTGTTGCCAACCAGATTCTGTATGTGCTGTTAGTGCCGCATCATCCGCAAATAGTAGCTCTCGAATTAGGACATCCGTCGTTTTGGTCTTGGCTCGGAGGCGAGCAGTGTTGAAAAGTCCTCATCAGCTCTGGTATGTAACCAGATTCCCTCACTGCTATCCTTGAATGCGCATCGAAGAAGTACAGAGAAGAATATTGCGAAGAGTGTTGGTGCGAGTTCACAACCCTGTTTAACTCCGCTGCTGTCAGGGAAGGCCTCTGACTTAGCTCCATTGAACTGCTCTGTGCCAAGCATATTTTCATGGAACTGTCTGATGATGGCAAGTAGGTAAGGGGGACAGCCAATTTTTGCCAGTATTTGGAATAGCCCGTTGCGACTGACTAAGTCGAAGGCTTTTGTAAAGTCCACAAATGCAATCTATAGTGGCATCTGCTGCTCTCTGCATTTTTCCTGGAGCTGTCGTATGAAGAACACCATGTCTATGGTAGACCGACTGGACCGGAAACCGCACTGAGATTCTGGATAGACGCGGGATGCTAGGCTCTGTAAACGTGTTAGTATTACGTGGGCAAAGTTCTTTCCTACAATACTAAGGAGTGAAATGCTGCGATAATTATTGCAATCACTCCTATCACCTTTGTTTTTATATAGTGTCATTATATTTGCATCTAGGTCTTGGGGGATGTAGCCCTGTTCCCTTGAGAGGTACACAATCTCGTGCAATGGTTGGAGTAAAGCTGTCTTGCCACTCTTTAGAACCTCTGGTGGTATTCCATCATTACCAGGCTCTTTTCCACAAGCTAGGCTGTCTATGCTTTGCTCAGCTCTTCCTGTGTGGGCACGACATCAAGTTCTTCCATGAGTTGCATATCTGGAATGTCATCTAGAGCGGTGCTGGAGACTGTGGTAACTTTTGAATACAGTTCCAGATAATGCTCAACCCACCGTATTAGCTGTGCTGCCTGGTCTTGAATAATTTCTCCACTTTTACACTTTAGGGGAGCTATTTTTCACGTCAAGGGACCCGTTGCCTTTGTGATGTTTTCGTAGATGACTTTCGAATGAGTAGGACGCTAGCTAGTTGTGTACGCCTGGTGATAATGAGGTCCAGCTGGAACCATTGGTGGGATCGAGGGTGTCTCCAAGATACTTGATGTATATCCTTGCACTTGAAGAAAGTGTTGGTCACACACAATCCTCGTGAGCAGCACAATTCCAGAAGCATTTGTCCAATTTTATTTAACTTTCCTCTTCCAAAGCGTCCAAGACAGGTTGTCAAGGCTTCGTTGTCGCTCCCCACTCTAGCATGGAAATCTGTTAAAAGATAGATTGCCTTGTCTCTGTGGATGCTGGCTATTGCCTGGTCTAACGCTCCAAAGAACGGGTCCTTCTCTTCCGGAGTTGAAAGAGTGTTGGGGTATACACACTAAGAATGTTTGCTGGGCCTGCAGTTGTTCTGAGTCTTAGAGTGAGGATCCTCTCCGTGCCTGATGACAGGGGTTCAATGGATGGTAGAAGTGTGTTTTTAACCGCAAAACCCACACCATGATGTCTAGGTTATATAGTGACGTCTCACTGTATAGATTACGATATCATCATTATCATCTCCCTATCCGATGCATATGGCGGCTCTAGTAAACAGCTATTATCTCACAAGATATTTCGCAATGATCGTAGTTGATGTAGTATGCAACACACTAGGAAGTCGTCATATAGTGCTGCGGCTGCATGTTGATGTGTACCTGTGCTTATATGCCACGCCAGTAGCTGCGCGATCTTAGAAGACTAAGTGCTCGTTCCACGCCTTTATGACCCATGTCATCATGAAGCGTGTATAAGACTCCAGGGATAAGCCTGGAAGGAAATAATAATTAAATACATTGAACATGAGCGGGATCCTTGATCTCCTAAACAACAGCCCATTGTGGAGCAACAATATTCTGTGTTTGTTATGTAATGTCCTGCTTTCCTGACCTGGTCGGGGACGCTATGGCCATGCCTTCAGCAGTGGGCCAATATGTTTATCCCTTATCTGCAATGAAAACAATTCGCTGTTGGACAGTGCCGGTGGAAAACTATTTCCTTCAGTTTTGCTGCCTAATTCTTCTCTCGCAGGCGCTTTATGGATTCCGGTTGACATGGCTTTTAGCTTCTAACATTGTGCTTCCTGTGCCACGGCAATTTTTGCAGGCACCGCTGTGGTCGTTCGAAATGCAACTGGAATCCTGGACAGTGAATCTGCTTGATTGAGTTTCCCCGGTCAGTATTTAATATCAAAGTTCAACTGCGCCAACAGTGCGGCCCAGCGTTGTTCCAAAGCACCCAGCTGTGTTGTACGAAAAATACCAATGGATTGTTATTAGTGTAATCCGTAAACGTAGCACCAATTTTATAGTGACGGAACTTTTCATTGATTGTCCATTTCATAGCGAGAAACTCCAATTTCAAACTACTGTATGAGGCCTGATATTTTTTCAGTTGGTTGTAGGCGTTGACTGGCATTGGCGATGATGTGTCTCTCACCTGCTTGTTCCTGTGATAGTATTCCACTAAGTCCCTCGTGGCTGGCATCAGTTTCAAGAATGAAGGGCTTCGTGAAATCAGCATATCCTAATGTTTGTGCAATCTTAAGAGCTGATCTAAAATGATCAAAGATCTGCTGGTGTTTTCCTTCCCATGAGATCAGCTATTTAACCGTCTTTTTGTTAGACATCTTCATGCCCAATGTGACACGATCATGTAATGGCCCGGCTATTAAGGCGAATCCTCTGGTAAATTGTCGGGATAGCTGGCAAAGCCTATAAAACTGCACAACTCTGTTGTAGTAGTTGGAGTGGGCCAATTTCTCACCGCTTCAAGCTTAGAAACATCACAGCTGATGCCTTTTGCCGAGATGGTGTGACCCAGGAAGTTGGCTTCCCCCCTCAAAAACTGACATTTGTCGGGACGTAATTTTAAAACAGTCTCTATTATACGGCCCAATAGTCGGTCAAGGTGTTGTAGATGCTCCTTAAATGTCATTGAATATACAAGTAGGTCATCTTAATACAACAATAAAAAGTGAAACAGAAAGTCGATTATGGTTTGTTGCATCAGTCGCTGGAATGTAGCAGGCGCTGACTTGTGTTCCATTGGCATCCGGGTATACTCAAACAAGCCCAGTGGGGTGAAAATGCGGTCTTGTGCTGGTCATCTGGATGCATGGTTATCTGATGGCAGCCGCTGACTAAATCCAGAGTGGAAAAATATTTAGCTCCAACCAAAGTATCAAACAATTTCTGAAAGCTTGTTAAAGCATAGTCGTGGACCATGGTTTTAAGATTTAAACGCTGGTAGTCAACTATGAGACGTAAGCTACCATCACATTTCCGCATTAGGACAATGGGGGCGGCATATGGGCTATAACTCTTGGTTATAACCCTCTTGTCGATCAGCCCTTGAATATGTTCCAGGACCTCTCGTAGCTGATTACGGGATATTCGCCGATACGGCTGAGCAACCGGCTTGTCATCACGTGTTCTGATGCGGTGAAACATGACGTGTGTAGCCCACATCGTTTTCATCTTGTGCAAAGGAGTGGCTTGGCGGCAAAGAAGTGCCTGAAGCTGGTGGAGGTGCTGTGAATAAGGCAACGATTTACTTATTTTAAGGCCAGATGTGAAATAGGCAACATTCGCCATGTCGACATTCCAGCCTTAAATGATAAAATATTTCCCTTACACACATTTCAGCGTTCCATTATTCAACAGCTCCCAGTTAACATTCTTGCCGTCCATTATGTCACATCTCCAATGTCAACATTCTTGTCGTCCATTAGGCCACAACTCCCATGTCAACATTCATGCCATCTAATATGCAACATCTCCCATGTCAACGTTCTTGCCAACCATTATGCAACAATTCCCATGTAAACACATTTGCTGTCCCTTTTTTTACCGATGGTCACGAGTTGGAATCCATGCAATGTCAGAGATTTGTTCCCGGGGCTTAGAGCTAAGTCACCCAGATCCAAATGGTTACCTAACAACAGTTAGGCGGCTGGGTAATGTGTGGACGTGTAGTTTTGATGAGAGGGGGGCGAGGATTTAAAATCGCATTAGGTCATTTAAGGAAGCCCCTGCCCCTCCCCTTTAAAATACTTTTACTTATATTTACCTATTTTATTTGTGATAATAACAATTTTAATGATGGATCACTCTTTAAAAAATATTAGAATACTTTTATTTATTATTTTGCTTCGAGATAAGTACCTACAACTTACTGATTATTGTAGTTAATAGAAACTGTTGAATATTAGGTGTACTCGCACAAACGCAGAGCCCCCAACTGTTGAGTACTGTGACCCGACTGTTGCATATATAGAGCGGGTCCACAATATTGACTCTATGTCTAAGGTTCAATTATCTACTCTATACTAATAATATAACTATAACGACATACAGCTTATGATTAATAATTAAAAGACTAACGCCTACGTGAAAATGATAAAGAGATAAAATATTTAATGCATTATATATATATATATATATACATATATACAGGAACCTCAGTTAATAAACATATAATAAATTACGATATCTATGTCTCTCATAATTATACAAATTGTTCGTTACGATGCCCAACGTCCCTCAAGGACTGGGCGTGGCCAAAGGACTGGTTGAAAGGCTATGCTTCGATCTGGCCAATCAGGCGTCGCACCGCTCTGTGGTCAGCTTGGTAGTCGGCCACTTCCGCACTGGTCACTGACTGCAGGGGTTCGTTCGTTTCAAGGTAAGGCCACCTGCTCCCCTTCTCTGCTCCAGATCTCTTGTCTGAGATGGCAGCTCAATGGTTCCTCCACCACTACACTGGCTCTCCAACTTGCTAGTTCCAATTACTGACTAGTACTTGACTCCTAACTACTTCTAGCTTCTAATTACTTTAATTTCCACTAACTAGCTTCTTCTAGTAACTTCTTTAACTAGCTCTTACTAGCTTCTTCTAGTAACTTCTTTAACTTCCACAATCTAGCTAACTAGCTGAACAGACTTCAGCTAGGCTCATTCGTATTCGTTCGTCACACCCGCAGACCTGGTGTAATACGAATTTCCGAGATAGAGACTGCTGTAAGGTTGAGAGACCGTTTATAAAGGCCCCTACTTTAGCGTGGCTTACCGAGCGTTCTTATCTGATTGGTCAGTGGCGCGTACTAACTGTTAATCACGCGCTGACATGCATGACTTCGAGAAAGTTCGGCCAACCTCCACGTCCTAACCTATACTAATGCTATGGAATATTCCATGGTCCACAATGGATCTTTGTCCATCTCAAGGACAGCGTCTCTCTTGCGTTTATGGACCTACCCCTACCCTCAATGGTTCTCAAAATTGCAGAGGTTCTAAAATTGAGGTGGGGAGGAACTCAACAGAAACCAGAACAAAAATTGAACCGAAGAGCAAATAACTTGACAGCCAAATGAGCAAATTAAATGTCATTTTCGAATGATGTACGGGCAGGGGATGTACATATGTCTGCGGAATTTCTTCTCACATCTTAATTAAACAATGCAATGTTCATCAAAATAACTTCACTAGATTTTACGCTAACATTCAGACATCAGACTAGAAATTTAAATAAAAGAGTGTTATCTTTGTTTAAAGTTTAAGAAAAGTGTAAAAAGGGATGGGAGAGGGAAGGTCACTCTAAAATATACGATGGCGTCAAGATAAAATTATTAAGAGCTCTTGATTATTTAAACAAATAAAAATTGAAAATCATTTTCAAGAAATTCCCAAGAAAATCAAAACAATTAGCAAGATAATATAACACATTACGGCACAGTGAAACTAAATCTATTTTTAAAGCCATGGAATAAAGCTGTATTGCTAAAAATAAAAATAAAACTTCTTTGCTTCTAATACCATTATTAAAGTATGATACCTCACAACATAGTTAAACCAACTCACGATCGCCTAGATTTTTTAGATTTTTATTTACAAAAATTAAATAATTAGTCAGGCCTACTAGATATGTAATGTAAAGGAATTAGAAAACAATGGAGAGAAAAGATGTTTACTGCTTTGGTTAACGAAAATAATAATAACAGTCAAAGAATAAGTTACTAGTAAGGCTACTTACTGAGCTATAACAGTAAAATATGTTATAATATATCGAGTAGTAAGGTTGACGTCGAACATTTTTTCAATTCTTTACGATTTTAAAGATGGGCCTATAACTGACCAAAACTTTTAGAAACCCTAGTATTTTGACAGTGTCCCTTGTCCATGTTGACATCAGCAGCGGACACGGTTTAGCGGGAAATAATTTTGTAGTCAACAATTTTAGTGTTAGCATTTTACACTATTTTTTTTCAAAAATTAATGATCAATTAACACGGAAATATTTTCGTAACCATAAAACTACATGATTATAATATGCAAATATGGAAACCAAATATGTAAGCCTAAAAAATTGATATAATTTCTTTGAAAGTGGTTTGAAGCATGGATAAATTGTAAGGTTATGGGGGATTAAAGTCGGGAATAATAAAGGAGGGGTGGTTTGCAGCCGGGAATAATATAGTGTGGGAGTTTTGCAGCCGGGAATAATATAGTAGGGGAGGTTTGCAGCCGGTTTTTACCTGTACATTTAATATATTAATTAATATAAATACGGTAACTTATTTCAATTATGAAGCCATTAGAACATGTTATAATTCAGTATATTTTGTTTGAAAAACTTTAAAAGTCCTGCAACTCCAATCAAACAATACAATTTGTCTGCAGTGCTACTGAAGCAGTGTTGCGAATTCATGGGAAATTTCCCAAATCGTGGTAATTTTTGAGCCAAAATTATAGAAATGGCAATTTGGGAATTTTGAGTATTTGAAAAAACAATATGGGAATATCTGAGATTGACACATTCTTTAAAATTAAATAAACACTTAAATGATAATAAAATTAAAAAGAAACATGCCCCTTTTCGAATGAGAAATACCTTTATGTAGTGTTGGGGAGGGCTTTTTGACGGCATATATGCTTATTTTAGCTTAAGTAGGCTTTTTATTTTGGATCTATTTAGTTTTTTTTTTTATATATATTGTGTTGGCTAGGTTTTTTTTTTTTTTTTTTTTCGTTATTAGTAACATCATATTTGTATATTGTCAGCATGTCTAGGTTGTTTTTTTTTTCGCATCTAGGTTTTAATCACGTGTTGGCTACGTTTTTCCACGCTTCGCCAACAGGATTTAATGAATTCAATGCATGTTGGAACTTTTAGGCTAATTTGGAAAATTTTCAGCTCCTGCCTGGGAAAAATTGGCACCTTGAGTTCGCAACACAGCATGGAACCCTCATGGTTGTGGCTTGTGACTGCTTCATCACTTGCCAACAGATCAACCCTCATGGTCTGTGGACGCAATTATCTTCTGCATAGAGGGAGCGTCGTATATCTAATACAAGAAGATAAGATTAATGCAAACTCTCTCATGTCAAAATTGGGGCTGTACATTAATCAACATATCCATGGCGTCACTAGGAATTTTTCCGGGGGGGGGGGGGGGCAAAATAATCACGTTTTTTAATTTAAGGGACCATCGAAATTGACGTCACGAAACCTATGGGAAGGGGGTCTCCAATTTGAGACGGGGTGGAGGGGGGAGCTTAAGAATTGTGACGTCACGTCAAAACACTCTACTCTAAGCCCAAGTTCCACTTAAATATTCGATATCTTACATATTTATTTTATTACGTTTTGAACGTATTACCGCTTGTAACGATATTAGAGTATAGCATTACACTAAATACATACTAAAATAACAATAAAGTGTTTTGAAACATGCTCATTTTGAAATAGACAATACTACCTTAAGGTTGGAAGTCACAGCTTTTGGACGTCATAATGTTGGAAAAGGGTTAAGTTTTGCAACGAATTGTGACAAGAGGGAGAGGGTGGGTGAAAATTCGGCCAAAATCACGTGACGTCGATTATGGACGGCCCCTAACTAACAATGCCGTACAGGTTAAACTTTCAATTAAATATGCGTTAAGTAGGACATAACTACACAAAAGCATGTGAAAGGAAATTAGTAAATTCAATGTAAGGCAAGGGGGAGGAAAAAACTAGTGTTTCATCAAACGTATCGATGGCTCGTCTTTATCAGGGTGCGCTGTTGAAAAGTTTAACCTGTACGGCATTGTTAGTTAGGGGCCGTCCATAATCGACATTTAAAAAAAAAAATATTTTATTCTTATTTTATTCTTATTAATATGGTTTATTATTATCGTATTATTATTTCAGAGGTAATAAGAAGAAACAGACAACATACTAATACGAAGCACTTTTACCAAAATGTCGTTTATCCTTGTAAAATTATCCGTTTTTGCTTTTTACAAGGTTTTTGTATTGTTTTTTTCCTAGAAAATGCCAAGAACACACGTATTAAAGAAATTAAATTCAAGTAATTTTCTTGAACCACGGAAAATCCCGAAATTTTCGTGTACTTCTAAACAAGATGTGACAATGTGTACACATTGTAAAAATAATCATGATTAAGTAAACACTATTAAGAAATCTATTGGTTGTGCACGCGGTATTTGATATATACCAAAGATGTCTTTAAAATTAATTAATTTCAAGTCGTAAATTTATTTATTTTTTTATTTTTAAAAAAATACTTTAATTTATGAGAAAATTTCCCTAAGTGAGTTTAAAAATAGTTCGAAATTCAAGTGGAAATGATTTTGTATAATTACCAGCGTAAAACAGATTATTTGAATTTGAATTTTTGTTTTTTTAGTCCCCTTATAAGACGTGTTTTATTTTTAAACCTTTTTTTTTTACCTCTAGATCTATTTATTATTTCTTTAGTTTATGTTAATTCCTATAGATAAGTAATTTCGTTCATTATTTTTTTATGATTACAGAGAATAACCGTTTAAATTTGCAGCATTTCTTAACACAATAGGAACAATAGCTTACACGCGTTAAAGTCATTTCCGTGTTACTCGTCTCATCTCTATTTTTATTCTGAGGTCTGTGTCTAATTTGAATTAGTTGATGTCAGTATGTTGTACACTCTCAATCTCGCAAATCCCTACGGACGGTCAATTTATTCATACCAATTACTTTCACGAATGTTATTAAAATTATTTTGGTTATTATTAGAATTTAACAGATACTGTAATTTTCGTTTCTATAAGATGAGCGGTTGATAAACTTGAATCAATTATAATAACCAGCATGGCACATCAGATAGGATTTAATATATTTACTACAGGCTCTCGATTTTCGGTTCTTTATAATTAGTGTCAGAAAACTTACGGAGTATGAAGTTTTGGCATTTGAAACGTTCACGTATTTAATGTCTTATTCTTTATTTAAAATACTATTTATCTTGAGGTTTCCATTATTGTATTTGAATTTATTTTAACGTTTGTTTATTTATTATTTTGTTTTGTTCACTTATATAGCGCTGTACCCAAGCCTACTGCTGGGCTCATGGCGCTTTACAAACATGTTCAACAAATACAGATAACACAATGAACTCTCAATCTTCTTAAACATAGTTACACATACAACATGCTATATAAATCTTTAGAAATGGACGCATCACCGTAATAGACTGTTCTTTTGATGGATCGAGATCAGGGCATCTCAGTGCTGGTCTGTTGAAACATTTGTCCTGGATTAAAAGACAGTCTCTAGTGAAAAATTAATCCATGGTGAAGATTTTGATCCAAAAAAATAATTAAAATAAGAAGATAAATATCCACAAAAAAGGGTTAGAGGCTACGCATGCCTGTTAGGCACAGCCTCGTTCTGAAGATTGTTTGCATCTTAAGGTTTAATTGCAAATGTCCTGGGGTTCAATGTTGTTTGTATCACTTCCATCAGGTGAAACATAGTCATCTTGTAGCGAGAGTTCAGTCTAACTACCACCTTTGTAATAAGTTGCATAGGCCAAGACGATGCTGAAGTCAACGAACATACGTTTTTCAATTCCTTAAATAATCTAGTTAGTAATGAGGACCTTGCCACCCAAAAAGTTGCCGCCCTTACAAGCTACCACCCAAGGCATGTAGTCGGCTCATATTTCATTGTTTCGGTACGGTAATGACAATAATACTCCCCTTTTGCAACTGGAGTAGCTGTCGAATTTGAAGTTTCACGCTCTCACTCTACTTAAGCCTCATGGATTTTCATTTCAGTAGTATAAGTATCAAATAATTTGTATCCAATATAAATGTTCAAGATTTTGGGTTTAGAAATGCTGACATAATTTTATAATAGTTCTTTATTCTTCACTTCTTTTATCAATTTGTAAAGAGCAATTTATTATTTTTTTTTAAAATAAAAATTTTAAAATTACATTTTTTTTCCTTAGAAGCTAGTTAAAGACAAGGAATGTGCCGCCCAAACAAAGTGCTGACCGGGGCATTTGCCCCCCTTGCCCTCCTCTTGCTACGCTACTAGGGAATGGGATAATTAATTATGACTAAACGACGCTGCAACTAGGTCTACAGCTGTGGTGTAGTCCTAAAAAAGATGGAGGGCTCTATTTTTTTCACATTTTTCATGTGGCGTATTTATAACGCTGAAAAGACTGAATTTTTCATGATTAACCTTCATGACTCACGTACATTTAGTATCACTAGTTTGCTTTCCTTTTCTTTTCATATATTTTATTAATTTAAAAAAAAATGGTAAATTATAGTTTTGTTGCCGTGCTATATTCAGGTAATTTTCGGCCGCTATGTTGTTGCCATTGTACGTGACCGGAAAAGTAGTGACATTTTTTTAATTTAGAGGGTTGTGGGTGAAAAGGGATTTTGTAGCTCTTTTAGAAATGTGACAATTTTGGGAGAAAGCAAATCGGTTACTAAAAAGTTAGAGTGGCGGTGATTTTTTAACTATAAGGTATTTTAGCACCCTGGTAAACAGTGAAAAGTGAGTAAAATATGAAGAAAAGTGATACTCACTGTTCACATGTCTGAATTACGAAAAAGGGGAAGGGTAAACTTTTTAAAAACTACAAAGCTTAACCTAATCCTATGCCTATAATTATATCGCTAGACTTAACTTTAACACTAAAACTCTATAGCTAAACCTAACCATGACACTACCAGTTTAAAAAGTTCAACTACCTGTTTGAACAATTTCACACAAGCAGTAACACATTTTTCATTACGTGATACTACTTACTGCATGCGGAATTTCAGGCAAAAAGATTTTGCACACCGCAAATTTTCAAAGGTTATTACTATTGTGAATCTACATGCGCATCAAAGCATATAGTGAATAATGCCATGTTTAACGAATTTCATAATTTCCGAAGGGGAGGAGTAGACTCGTGAAGACCCCTCCCATTTAGCCGCACCCCTTTTGTGCAAGTGGAAATAATTGAGTATAATACAAGGGCAAAGGGAGGTAATTGAGGAATAACAAAAATGTAACTTCTGTATAGAATTTTCTATTAGAAAACGTGGCGTTGAAGTGACGTAACTATCCCCAAGCCGCCATCTTGGCCACCATAACCATAAACTGCGAAAATCTATAAAAATATAGGCCGCTTCCTTCAAAAATTAAATTCACCTAATGACTCTAAATCATCCATACATAAAAGTAAAACAAGTTTGCATTGTATTGTGATTATTGGTTTTTGGGAAAATCCGTAAAATTTCTTCAAATAGTGAATTCCGTTCTAATATTTTGGGATTTCCCAAAAAGAACAACGTAGACACCTTTTGAATTATTGATCGATTATAGCATATGTTTATAATTATTATACTATATTGCTAACATTGCGGTCGAAACATCATTGATTTTTCATTCTATTTGTTGGATTTTCTTTGCATACAACAATATGAAATTTATATTTTGAAAATATCGAGAATTTAAGATTTCGAAAATGAACAGCTGTAATTCCAAAACACAATTACGTACTCAGGTTGTATCACAAAAAACTCAGAGATTTATAAAATATATATATCGTCATTTAGACACATTAAAAGACGAGAGAAATACGATGCAATTGGCGGCAGATGAATACATCAGTCAGGTAATTTGGAATAAATAATACTGATATTGCTAATGCAAATTTTAACCAACCAAGTAAAAATCACTCAGCTACATTGCTACATGTTACATAATTACATATTAATTTTTATTCCATTGCTATTTTAGACTTAAATTAAACTGAGACCTCAGGCTTATGCGTTTAGTTTAAATTTTGAATTTTAGTCTATTGTTAGTGTGCCTGAAGGGAATACTTATTCATGAAATCATTGAAAAATTTATACAGCTCGGCTTATCAATTTTTTTTAAAGCTCCTTCATATTAAACACAATCACAGAAAAATAAACAAATCAAAAAGAAGATTTGAATATTTATGCTAACGCTAAACACCACCATTTAGCAAGAACCACGGGACTTTTTGCTTGTGAAACATCATGTCGTTATGACGGTAGAAAATAAGAGTAAATTGATCTACCCTGCGTTAGAGAGCGTGATTGACATTTTGTTTTACGTTGCGAATTCCTAGATATGTGACTAATTTGATGTACCTCATAAAGTCCATTGGGCCATTGATTATGGAGGACGGGACAGAACTTTTCATTCTCGGATTTTAAAAAAAATCACTATACTAATTTCTCTTTTTGCTGCTGAGCTAAAGTAGGCCTCACGTACTTACGTAACTATTTTAAAGATATGGAAACACTTGAAGATATGGAAAAAATAATACAGAGCGTACATCATGTGCTTTATTTTTTAACTATTTCGACTTTAAAATACATAATTAACAATAAAGTCTTTTGTTGTTCTCTTTTTATTCTTTGCCTAAACGAAAACTGGCAATCTATAGAATGACTATGCAAAGTATGTAAGAGATTTTAAAATTTCATACTTTGCCTGATACCAGCAGGCATTATATAATTGCCTAAGCATCTAATAGAATTTCTGTAACATTTATATAATAATTCTGCAATGGCTATATAGCCCTAAGGCAGCTTATTTATCTTTAAAAAATAGTTTAATTTATATAAAAATTGTAATATTTTTTTTTTACATATATAAAAATTAAAGATGGAAATTAACGTTGACAAATGGGTTAATGGAGGACAAGTGAACCAGACATCTTTTGCAGAAATTTCCAATTTGCTTCAACAATCAATAACATTTTTCTCTGCCAAGTCAGAGGAAATTATAGGTAATTGTTGTCTTTAATTGTTTGTTTTCTTTTCTTGTTTTTTTGGGTTTTTTTAATTCTAAACTTAAAAAAAAATCATTAATAAAATGATAAGGCAAAAAATGTTGTTGTTTTTTTTTATAAGCAAATGATTTTTATGCTGCATTTTAAAATGTTAATTCTATCTAAAATTAACTAAGACAACATTTTAAAAGGAAAGATTAAAGTGGTGAAGAAATAATTAAAATCATTCAATTTAAAGATATATTTTTTAAAAAATGTATCTCATCGTATTTATCAATGATACCTAAAAACAAATTATTTGTATTAAAAGATTTATATTTAGAAAGTAATATCTTTCCTATGCATTTATCACTAACTTTATCTCAAGGTCTACAGAATGGTGAAACATCTACTGAAGAGAAAATATCTTCAGTTTCAAATATTCAAGATATAAATCTACATTGCCCTACAGAAGCAGAAAAATTTAACAAGAGAGCAGAACACTCGGACATGACTTTAAAAGAAAAGAAAGTTCCTAATGAAAGTAATTTCAAATGCCAGTGCTGCTTATTACAATTTGTATTACTTATAAGAGCTATCACATATTATTACTTAAAATATATTGACTATCAAAGCCATAAAAACCATTTTAATTAGTTATATAAATGGAGAAAAACCCATTAAAAACTGTTATGAGCATTATGTATCAGGCAATAATTTCAGTTTATTTTGTCGTTACAATTTATATTACCTCTAAGCTTGGTTTTATACAGATTAACAAATGTTTCTAATATTGCTTACAGGTGCTGCATTAGAAGCAGACAATTCCCATATTATTACGAGATTAACCATTCTAGAAGAGGCAATCTTCTCAGTGAAAAAGAAATCAGAAAAAATTCAACAAAATCAAGAAAATTTGGAGAAGATATTAGATAATTTTCAAACTCAACAAGAAAATGTTAAGAAAAACATTACAGAATTTGAGAAAATAATCCAAGATAATGCCATAAATGCTGATAATTTGCGTGAAAGCATATCAAATATTGAAAACAGACTCAATAAGTTAGATGAGGAAAAAGAATATATAAATAGAACAATAATTGAAGTTCATAGAGAGTTCACCTGTTTTAGAACAAAAACCCAAGATGCTATAATATCACTTGAACATTTATCAAAGGAAGTCCATAGTACAAATGAAAATTATAATGAAATGCCTTCTAAACTAAACAAGCTGCAAGACTCCATTGATCTTATGTCAACTCAGCAAACAGATGTGTGTGCAATTGACTACAGTCAAAATAAAGATACATTGGACAAATTGGTAAGTATAAGAATTATGATTGTTTGATTGTTTTTTTTGTTTTGTTTTTTTTCCCTTCTTTCCAGATATTATCCTCTTCTTTTTTCACTATGAAATGATATGTTTTAATAAAAAATTCTATCAGTTGGTATTTTTTTAAAAAAAGAATTAATTATTCAGAAATACATTTGGTATCATAAATGCATTAAAATTGCAAAAATTAAAAGTAAAAATATTAAATGTAGATCTGATTAAAATAAATTTCAAAATAATGTTTACTTTTTTTTTTTTACAGAAAGTGAGTCATTTAAAAGTGGTTCAAATTGATGATAAATGCATAATTTTGTTTCCCATGTTTAAAATTTATAAGCATTAAATACTAT
Source organism: Radix auricularia (assembly GCA_002072015.1). Lineage (NCBI taxonomy): Eukaryota > Metazoa > Mollusca > Gastropoda > Lymnaeidae > Radix > Radix auricularia. The sequence goes on from MUZC01003651.1 coordinate 89,845, forward strand.
TGCAATTCAATTAGAATTTTTTTATGCATTACATTTTTCCCAATACAAGAATAGAATGACATTTTTTTAACCTCCCCCCCCTGCATTTTTTTACAAAATTGTAAAGACATATTTTGTGTGTATAATTTAAAATAGTTTTTAATATATTTCTTGAAAATTATACATTTTTTAAGTACCAAGACAATTTGAAACCATAGAAAAAGTAAATTTTTTTAATTAAAAGAAAAATTAATAATCCCAAACTCATAAGTTTTTACTTTGCAAGCCTATTATTTTTTCCTCACTTCATTTTTTAAAAAAAGTATGTATATATTTTTGTTCAAAACATTATATATAGTTGACTATGGCATTAAAAAATCCAAATAATTATGTTATGTTTTAAAATTACTTATTATATATTCTTCATCGTCATTACCTGTCGTCCCATCTGGGGCTAAGGCTGTTACGTGGTTTGTTTTACCCGTTTTCATGTGGGCGTTATTTCAGAACAATATCTTACAATAACTGAATTGAAATCCTCAATTAACACAAAATACATTCAATACTGCAACTTATGTACAAATTTATAAGTTGAAAATTGTCAGTGAAAACTCAACACAATCATCTGTCTCTCTCGTGCCTAGACCCTACTATGATCTCCCAATGCATTCTGGTATATCCCTTAATTTCATCACATGACCTCCTTTCAATTACACATTTCTGCATTTGAAAAAAGCCAAAAAACAAAGGCTCTTGTGGGTTGCAGGTAAAGGATTGTCTGCCAATGCTGAAAGGTTTTTAATACAAATTCTTATTTGTGCCTCTATATGTATATATATAATAGTTAATTGAGTACAAAGATTCTTCCTGGTTTCTAGGTTTGTATTCGGTGGTCTATATTTACTGCCTACATTAAGGGAGCTGAGTTCGGTGTACCTATTTTACAAGAAACTGACTCTACATTAAAATTTAAATTTGGTAGTAATTCCTTCAGCTATGATATTTGATTTGATAGAAAAGAGGATTCTTCCAAAATTCTTCTGGTCTATTTGCTGTGAAAAATTTCAGAGTTATATAGGTTGGTGTTCAACAAAGTTTCAGAACCAGCAATAATGTCTGGTTATTCTGTTTCCTTAAGTAGATCTAAATCAAGAATTTTATTTGATACTTTGGATTTTAATTATTGGTGTTTTAAGAATGTTTTGATTATCAGATTTTTAAAGATTTTTAAAAAATATTTTTGTGTGGCAGATTTCATTTTCATGTTATCTAGTGATTTTTTAATACTAGAACTAGCAATAACAATCTAAACTTTATCATCAGGTCCCTATAGTTAAACACGTTTTAATTGATTTGAGGCACCCTGCAATGTATGTCATGCCTACATGCATATTTATTTCCCAGGTCTATGTGTATGTACTTTGGTGTATTAGGATGCAGGCAAACAGTTTGGTGCCATTCATTTCAGGTTTCACACTGAATGGCTCATTGTTTGCTAGTGCTTTTCATAGTAAACATTTGGTATTAAGATGATACTAGACCTGGATTAAGTTCTGTGTTGCCGGAAAGGAGCAAAATTAAAATTAAATGCTTCTACCTATTTATATTTTATAATAATATGTACAAATGTTTGCACGAGCCTTTGAAAATATAATAAAGTAATAAATCATATCTATTAAACTGATCGCTATTTAGACCTGAAAGTCTTAATAATCGAAAATTTTTATTTGAATGGCTAAGTAAGAAACCATATTATAAATTATTGTTTATTTATTTTAAATTTACACAAGTTGATAAGCTGTGATTGCCGTGTTGAATAGTAAAGTCGAACGATTATAACAGATAATAATTCTTCGTGTTCGTTATTTTTTTCTTGATGCATATTTAGTTACAATCTTATATTAGCTGATAGAAATCATTTTATTTAAAGGGACACTGGCTGGATAGGGCCCCCGTTTGATTGCAACCAGGGGCACGTGCAATCTTATTCCGCCCCTGATTAAACAGTGAATATTGTTATTAATTTAGATTAGTTGAGTGTTTTGAAAAGGATTTAGTATGATGAATTTTGAAAAATTAATGAAATTATAAGATGAAAACTTAGGTCTAGTAAAAATGCTGACCGCTCAAAAACCTGAAGTTGCAAAATATCATATTTTCTTTTTTATAATTTTTTTTATTTTTTTGGAAATTTTCCTAAGATTGTTTCATTTTAACAGAACTGTTTACAGAAAAAAATCCAACCAACCATTTGTCTATTGTATATATGTTTTCAGTCTTTATATATATACATGTATATATATATATATATATATATTTTTTTTTTGTTGTTGTTGTAAAAATCATTTCCAATTTTTGAAATTGTACCCGGCATAAATAGAAATAATTTTGAGTGTGTGTGTTTGTTTTCTTTATTTTTCAGGGAGATGATGTCACAAGTAAAGTTCTGGAGTTATCCAACAAAGGTACAAACATAATTAACTAAATTTCTCTGTTTCATTTCATCAGGGACCAAAACATTTTTGAATGTATATTTCAATTGAAAAAAAAATGTAATTGTATATTTATTAAAAACAATTAAATATTTATATATATAATGGTATTAAAATATTGCAACCTTATGATGACAGTGACTGAGGTGAGTACATAAGGAAAGTTTGTTCATCTGCAAAACTACACACTTTTTTCTCCCCCAACTCAAAAGTTGTGGGTCTACTTTTTCAATAAGTTTTCTTACATAAAAGTTTTACTTACAAATAATAAAACTGTTTACAATATGTTCGTACACATTACACCTAAATTCATTAAATTTATTTGCTAACATTTAAATTTTAGTATTTATTTATCATGATTTATTGATTTATAATTATATTTTATTTTAATTTTATTTTTGTGTTCACGAAATAAAGACACATTGTTCATGTTGTAATACTCATTTGAAACATGAATAAAGTGTCTTTTTGTGTATAAATTTATTTTTTAACATATCATTATAAATCGATAAATCATGATAAATATTTACTAATATTTTAGCACATATTAATTCAAAAATTAGAGTGGGGGTTTATTTTGTCTACCCGGAAGACCTTCAAAATTCTTTAGTTTCTTGTATTGTCTTTCCAGTAATTTGCCTTAAATTTTATTTTGACATATATAACTTTTTTTCACAGAATCTAAATGCTGTCGACCATGTGTAGGATTCTATGCTTCTGTAAAGTTAAATCATTCTTTTGGACAATTTTTTTTACATGACTTTAACATAGTGTATTGTAATTATGGAAATCACTTTGATCCAACACCGGGGAAATTCACAGCTCCAGTCAGTGGCTTATACTTGGTAAGCATCACTGCAAAGCTTGAAGAGGAAAATTCCATAAGTGTTTTACAATTTAGTCAGTGTAACTTTGAAATGTGTACCATAATAGGAAAACAAACCATCACTTTTTGCCGTGAGCTAAATGAAGGGGACATAATTTCCTTGCAATTATATGTAAAAAAAGAGATTGCCGAAAACTGGGTTGATTTCTCTTGTTGCTTGATAAACGGATTTTGAAAACTATTATGGCTCTCTTTTTAATTCTCTCCTTCTCTCAATGTTTTAATTTTTTTCAGTAATTATTTTCTTGATTACTTACATTCAACATTATAAATTTTCTTCAGGTAATCATTTTTGAAATTGATAATTGTAAGAACTTTGTGACATTTTTAAAAGACATATTAAGACAAGCCTATATAATGGTTTATTAAAATTTTATTGCGTAAGTTTTTTTCTCATTTAATTATAAATATAACTGCTAAAAATTCTACACAGCCGTAATTTATGTATTTATTTTTAAAAAAATGTAATTTCATATTTAATGTAGTATAATTATCATTAATTTTAGATAAATTACAGTTTAGTTTTTTATTTAAACAACTTACAACATATAGTTTTCTGTGATCATATTAAGCTATGTATGAAAATAAATTATTATATTTAATTTATGTAAAATGCTACACAGTTTTCGTAACAACTGCAGCCCTCTTGAAAATAACAGTTATTCATAGAGTTCTAAAATTTAACACAAAAGATTATATTTTGATTAAAAAATGGTTAACTTGTGAACTTTAAGTATTTTTAGAGGTACTAAGCTAGATAATTTTTTTTTCAAAATGTTATAAACTTCTTTGTTGTTTTATTTTTGAAAACTACATCGGGGGAGATGGGGTAAAAATTACCAATATTATTAAATTAAAAAAAAAATATTACAAAATAAGTAGTTGACAAATTGATTTTTAAATAGATCAATACCCAAAAATAGTTTTAAGAGCATACACAATAAATTTTTTATGTTTTATTTTTTTTATTATTAAAATCCTTTAAGAAGTAAGTTTCATCTATAAACTGAAATATATGTAAATTGTCATATCTCTAGAAAAATTTCACTAATAAATTGTCTACGCTTTCAACATCTACTTTTCTTGTCTTTTGATTTCTCTGTAATGGATTATTTTAAATTCGATTCTATAAACATTTATTGAGAGTATTGTTCACTTTGAAAAAGAATGAATGATTCACATTTTGAATAAATATTAATAAAATTATCAATTTAATACTGATGGAATATTTATTTTATTATTTTTATTATGTTTTAAATATTTTTTTTTTAAAAACTGTCAGCCATCTTTTTTTTTCTACTGAACACCAGAGGTTGCCAGACCTGTGAGGCCGTCCATAAAATACAAAGTAACGCTCCAGATGGTCAGGGGTTGTAAGGAAATGTGATACTTTGTGACAGGGGGCAATGGGTTTCCGGCTATATGTGACGTCGCGGTGTTTTAAGTTAAATTTATTTTTAATTATTTTGTTAATATAAAATATATTTTTGTACAAAAGTGTGGCGTACTATAGAGGTAGGTGGTTGAGATTTGTGACAGTTTGTGACAGGGGGAGCGGTGGAATTAAAAATTGTCAAAAATACCCTGACGCACTTGATGGACGGCCACTGTAGTAATTAGGACCCATTTAAGAATCAAAAATAAATTTTGAGTGCGGTCTTGAAGCACTAAATGTAGTTAATGCTTTCTGTAATCCTTGTAACATATCGCTCATAACGAAATGTGCACACATAGGAGCAGCATGCGAATTGAATGCGGGGTTTGGCAAAGGTTTCTCTACACCTATTAAAAATAACAAAACAAAACGTATATTTTTATGGTATTTTAATTTGACATTCTTCCCCTCATCCATGTTTGTACCCCCTGACCTAGAACTAAAAGGTCCTCCTTTCAAATAACCCAAAAACTAAACTACAGTCTAATGCTAGTAGAGGAAGGTAGCACAGCGGCGCAACTTGGGTTGATGTCAACCAGTAAGGTAGTTAATGGTGTCTCCGTCAATATGTCTTAGTGAAATTTTTTTTAAAAATTAACATACACTGTTTTACAATTTGGTGTGGACCCTTGTGTTCGTGTCACCCACAGCTGTAGCTCATGGCGTCACCGTGTTACGTCAGAGACTCCCATAAAAAATAACGAGAACATACAAAGTTTTATAATTTAATGTCACTTCTTGTGATTGTGGTACCGAGTGCAGTCCGCAAACCCTTGCAGTTCCCCTAGGGACGCCAGGGAGCTAGCCTATTGAGAAAACGGTGAAGACAAAAGACTTATTTAATATACTCTACCTCAGTGCTTCTCAAGCTTCGAAACGGAAAAAAATGCACACAAAAAACTGTAACTCACTAATTTACACAATTACTTGTAATTAATTTGTATTTAAATTACATGGTATAAATAATGTAGTTTAGAATTCTTTGTACACAAATTTGGTACAGAGGATTATCTGATTAATAAAAAAAAAACAACAACATCACAGCCGTCCCTGGGTTCCAATTCAATTACTAAGATAGTGAGGTCAGACAATGTTTTTTTTTAGAAGATCTCAAATTGTTCTAGATTATTTTTTGTTTTAAAATCTTTTTTAAAAAAATTATATAATATTACTTCTTTATCAAAAATTGAGCTGCATTGTACACGTGCCCTTTGTCACTTTGGGAAACTGGTTATGCAGACGAACTGAATAGACTCTTTGTAACCTATACATTGAATGGGGACTATCTATGCTGGTAGTTAGAAAAATCACATACATCTATATAGAGATGTAGGAAAAGACTTGTAAAGATATTAAACAAAATAAGGGGTAGGACTACAATCAGGCTTATAAAAAATTGAATGGAAAAGACGTAAACAAGGTAAGGGTTAGCCTGACCGGACGTAACAAAACAGCTGCGACTGTGTCCCAGGTAGAATAAGAGATAAAATTGCTACTAACTTTTATGGCAAAGGCGCAGAAATTCAAACTTTTTCCCTATTGAATTTTGCGGCTGGATAACTCAAAACTGCTGCACAGAATCTACCAGCTTGAAGGGAACATTTTTAAAGATGGCAACTACGAACCGGAGGACTACCTATACATAAACATGCATATCTATGCTTGCACGCCTTTAAAAATATACATTTAAAAAAATTAACTCATTGACATTAAATTTATAATTTTCATCTAAAAATAACAACAACAAAACCTACCTTTTGATTTTTGAAATAGAAAAATCGTATTCTTCGTCCCCACCCTTCTGACGTGGAGGGAAAAGGGTTTGCTATTCCCATGATGTCAATACTTCAAATCTCTGTTGTTTTTTAAAATCATCTTTTAAAACAGAAGTCTGCCTTTAAAAAAAAAAAGATCTCTCTGTTGTGGCTATTCTTTTTTTTATTTTTTATTTTTTTGTTTGTTTGTCAGGACTTTTTTATTATTGTAAGTTAACTGGTATTTTTTTTATATAAAAAGGTTCGGCGTTTAATGTATTTTTATTGTTTTTCACAATTTCCTTCTATATGGAAAAAAAATCATTTCTCTTTTTTCCGACATAAAATCTAACTTTGGTGTCACCCCCCTAATGGTGTCAGCCGGGGCGTTCCGCCCTTCCGGCCACCCTAGCGACGCCACTGACCTGCAGTGCCACTGAAGCAGTGGATCGAATTCGTGGAAAATTTCTCAAATCGTGAGGATTCTTAGCCAAAATTTTTAGAAATGGGAATAAGGAAATTTTTTTGTTGTTGATAATTTGGCATCAAATATGGGAATATTTGAGATTGAAATTTTTTTTAAAAATTAAATAAACACTTAAAAAACAATAAAATTAAACTGAACATGCCCCTTTTCGAATAAGAAATACCATTATTTAGGGCTTCTCGAGGTCATTTTTTTTTTCTTTTGCGTGTCTAGGCTCGCTATTTTGTTTCTAGTTTGTTATATATTATAACAAAATTTAAATTCATTGGCATTATTTTGAACTACTTAAATTTAAATATATCTTCTAAGATATTAATTGTAAAATTTAATACTTCAATTTTGTGAATTTAAAAAAAAAAAATGCTTTACAAGGGCACAACATGGGAAGGAAAACAAAATGGTTTAAAAAAATAATTGCAAGGTCTTAGACTAAAATTTATAACATTTAAAACACTTGGGATAAAAATATTATCTTAATTTTTTTGTAAATCATAAAAAGTAATACTTTTACATTATTCAAATTAATTTGAAATTTGCAAAAAAAGTGCCAAACTTTTATGCGTTATTTAACACGGAAAATAACTCAATTAAAAACAAAACGTAATTAGTTTTTTTTTTTTTATTTACTTATCTTGATATTTTCGGTTAAATGACAGCATACATCTTAATTTTAGCATTAATCAAAATTATTGATTAATTGTTCGGTAATTTTTCAAAAGTTAACGATTAAATTTTAATTAATCAATAACAGCCCTATATAATCATAAAATAATTTATTTTTCTTAAATTTTCGTTTATCCCTGTACAATTTTATCTTCTGATTTTTACAAGGTTTTTGTAGCGTTTTTGTCCTAGAAAATTCCAAGAAAACTTGCATTAAACAAATAAAATGCAAGTAAATTTCGCACAAAAATTCACAAAACTTTTAACAGCGATGCGCTCACATTCGGAATGTCAGGCTAGAAAAAAATTCCCACCGCGAATTTTCCTGGATATTGTGATTCTTCATGCGCATAACAGCCTATAGTCTATACTATAGTGCCATGTTTAACACATTTCATAATTGCTGAGGGCGAGGAATACACCAGGGTAAACCCTTCCCCCTAAGCCCCGCCACTTTTTTTTTTGCAAGGGGAGACAAACGAAAAATATAAGGGAAGGGGAGATAAATGTAGGTAATCGATGAATAAAATAATGAAACTCTTTTCTAATAAACTAAGAGTCGAAGTGACATTACCATCCCGAGCCGCCTTCTTGGCCACGTAAACGATAATCTGCCCAAAAAAGTTAGTAGGCTGCTCCACTCTACAATTTAATTCGCCTCATGTCTTTCATGCACCAATGTCATAAATAAAAGTGTAAATGTTTGCATTGTAATTATTTGGTTAGTGGATAGATCCGTTAAATTCTTACAAGAGGGAATTCCGTTGTAAGAGATTGGGATTTCCCAAAATTACTTTTTTAGATTATTTGAATTATTAATGATCAATAACATAGATAGCGTATGTTTACAATAATTATACCAGACTGTTATTATTACTGTCTAAACATTTTTTATTTTGTTTCCTCCATTATATTCTTTGGATTATCATTACAAATAACTATTATTTTTTATTATTTTAAAAAGGTATCTCTAATTTTTAAAGATTTAGATTTCTATATTTTGAAAATATCAAGAATCTAAAACTAAAATTGTGAAAATGAACAGATGTAATCCAAACATACAATCACAAACTCAGGCAGTGTCACAAAAAACTCAGAGATTTATCAAATATATCTCTCGTCAATTAGACACCTTAAAAGATGAGAGAAATACTATGCAATTGGCTGCAGATGAATATATCAGTCAGGTAATGTGGAAAAATTAATATGAATAATAAATAATATTTAATAAAATTGCTAATTAAAACCAATAAAATAAAAATCTCTTGTCCGTCTTGTCTACATATTCAGTACATATTAATATTTATTTCTTTGATGTAAATTAAACGGAGACTTTAGGCTGTAGGGCTTAGTTTAACTTTTAGTCTAGTTTTAGCCTTAAATTAAAGAAATACTTAGGCCTCTACATGAAATAATTAACTTTTACAGCTTTGGCTTTGCTTTTAAATATTTTTGTAAAAAAAAAAAAAAAAAATTATACATATTAAACACAATCATTAAATAATAAACATGTAAAAAAGAAAATTTCAATAGTGTGTGCAGAGATGTTCACATTTAAATATTATATATGTCAACGGTAAAGTGTGAAATTCCAGGTATTCTAAAAAATGTCTAGGAACTGTATAGAATGCTAATGGTTTTAGGCAAAGTATTATCGAATTGCTATTTAATATATTGCCATAGACATTCAATGGAATTCCTAGTTCTCGTCCAATCGGCCAACCCCCGCTGTTTTTCCAGCCACTGATGTTGGTGGTGGTGGTTCGTACGTTGTTTGACGATGGCGATCAAAGCATGTGTGTGTTCAAAGTTATTGTGAGACAGCTTTTAACCGGTACGAGGTTACGCTACCAAATCACAGGCTCTATTTTTTAAAACTTTTCTCATGACCTCAGTTCATATCATCCGGCTGAGATTCCACACACGTTCTCCCATAACGTTCCTCTTAGATTGCTTTGTGACCATGTCAGAAGAGAATTTTGTGCTAGAACCGGATTCACGCGATGTTCACATGCAACGTCAGTTCTACGATGAGTTATCGAAAGTAAGAGTCATTGCTGTTAAAAACAGCGTTTTCTAAAACCAAACCTGTCACAAAAAGTTGGTGGACGATTTGAAAATGGCTCAGACCACCATTAATTAAACAAGACCCACGGGGCTATTTGCTGGTGAAATACCAACCATGTCGTTTTGATGATGAAAAATAATGAGTAAATTGATCTACTCTGTTAAGAAAGCGTGAGTGACATTTTGTTTTACGTCGCGAATTCCAAGATATTTGATGTACCTCATAAAGCCCATTTGACCATTGATTAATAGAGGACGAGAAAGAGATTTTCATTCTCGGATTTCATAAGATCACCATGCTAAACGCTCTTAGGCTGCAGAGCTAAAGTAGGCCTCACAAAATAGTCCCTACCTAACGACAATTTACAATATGTGGAGACAGTGTAAGGCTTAACAAATAATACGGAGCGTACATCATGTGCTTTATTTTGTACTACTTCCTCTTTAAAATGAGTAATTATCAATGAAGTCTTTTGTTGTGCTCTTTATACTTTTAGCCTAAACGAAATCCGGCATTCTATAAAATTCCTTGGTATTACATACTATGGTATGGCATTCTAGAGAATACCTAGGCAAAGTATCTAAAGAATATTGAAAATTTGTGTTTTTTCCTGACACCATCAGGCATTCTATATGTCAAGGTATGAGAATCACTGTGAGAGTTTGTTATGAAATAGTTATGAGCGATGGTCAGAACTGCTCGGTAAACAGAACACTGAGTGTTGATCACCAAAATTTTGGGGAGGTTATTCCGGGCTATGTATAGTCTGGGATGGGGACAGTTCAGTGCGGCAGTCAGTAGAGGTCAGTACAGCGGGCAGTACAGGGTGTGTAGTGTGTGATAGATTGTCAAACATTTATCGAGGTGTGCTCGAGTGTAGGGATAATCAGGAGAAGTGAGACTGATGAGGAATTAGCCTGTTATTGGATGTACTTGATGGCTGTCATTGACTGTACTGTATAATTGAAGCAGTGACTGCTTGTATTATTTCTACAATAAAGAATTGAATATTATTGACAAGAGTCGAGACGTTGGTCTTATTCCATCCAGAACCCAGAACGCAACACTATAAATTGCCTAAGCATTGTATTGAAAGCCTGATCTCACACCTCACCTGTAACATATATAATGAATGTTCAATGGCAATAAAAATAATTAATGCAGCTTATTTTTCATAAAAATTAGCATTTTTTTAATAAAAATTATATATATATATTTAAAAAATTATGATCAAATTGAAGATGGAAATTGAAGTTGATAAATGGGTTAAAAGAGGAAAAGTCAACCAGGCATCTTATGCAGAAATTTCCAATGTGTTGCAACAATCAATAACATTTTTCTCAACAAAGACAGAGGAAATTCTAGGTAATGGTTGTCTGTAATATTTTTAAATATATTTTTTAAAACAATTTCTTAACTTTTAAAAAATGTATCAATTAAATGATAAGGCAACAAATGTTGTTGTTTTTAAAAGCAACTGATTTTTATGCTAAATTAAAAATAGTGTTTTTATTGAAAAGTAAATCAAACACAATTTTAAAATTGAATATTAAAGTTGTAAAGAAATAATCAAATATTTCTTATTTCACAATTAATATGTTAAAAAAATATAGCTCATCGTATCTATCACTGCTATCACTGCGTACCTTAAAATAAAATTATTGTATTAAAAGATTGATATTTATAAAGTATTACAATTCTTATGCATTCATCACAAACATTATCTCAAGGTCTACATAATGATGAAACATCTACTGAAGAGAAAAAATCTTCAATTTCAAACATTCAAGAACTAAATCTACCTGGCCCTACAGCAGCTGACAAATGTAACCTAAGAGCTGAGATCTCGAACATGACTTTAAAAGAAAAGGAAGTTCCTAATGAAGGTAATTTCAAAAGTCTGTGCAGCTTATTACTTTTTGTATTTTTTATAACAGCTATCACTTATTCATTTCCTCATATTGAAAAAAGAACACAGTGAAGCAAATTAGATCAAGTACATGAACGGAAGAAAACCCACAAAAATACTGTTTGGAGTTAATATTATGACCATTATGTGGCAAACAACTATTCCAGTTTATTTCGTGGATTAAACTGTTCTTAGCTTTAAGCTATGTTATACACAACTACACATGTGCGTAATGTTGCTTACAGGTGCAGTAATAGAAGCGGATGATTCCCATATAATTACAAGATTGGCCACTCTAGAGGAGGCTGTCATCTCAGTTAAAAAGAAAACAAAACATGTTCAACAAAATCAAGAGAATGTGGGGAAGCTATTAGATAATGTTCTAACACAACAAGAAAATGTTAAAAAGAACATTACAGAATTTGAGAAAATAATCCAAGATATTGCCATAAATGCTGATAGCATATCAAATATTAAAAACCGACTTAATAAATTAGATGAGGAAAAAGAATATATAAATGTTAAAATAAATGAAGAGCATAGAGAGTTTACCTGTTTCAGAACAATAACCCAAGATGCTTTAATATCACTTGAGCATTTATCAAAGGAAGTCCACAGTGCAAATGAAAATTATAATGAAATGTCTTCTAAAATAAACAAGCTGCAAGTCTCCATTGATCTTATGTCAACTCAGCAAACACAAATGTGTGCCTCTGAATACAGTCAAAAACAAGATGCATTGGCATTGGACAAATTGGTAAGTCGAAATATTATGTTTTTTGTTTTTTTTTACTTTTTTTTATTTTTTCCAGATTTTATCCTATTCTATTTTTTTACTATGAAATTATATACGTTTTAATTCAAACTTTATCCTTTGTTAATTTTTTTAAAGATTTAAAATGATTCAGAAATACATTTAGTATCATGAATGCAATAAAATTGCAATGATTAAAAGTTAACAAATTGACAACTAGATCTGAATAAAGTAAAATTCAAAATAATTTTTAAAAAATTATTTTATAGAAAGTGAGTACTTAGAAAGTTGTCCAAAGTGATAATAAATGCATAATTTTGTTTCATGATGTTAAGATTTATAAGCAATAAAAAATTATTACAATACAAAAAGCATTTTATCATGCATCCCATTTTTTCCCAATACAAGAATATGGTGACATTTTTTTTTACCCACACATATTTTTACAAAATTGTAAATACATATTTTGTGTTTTATTATTTAAAATAGCTTTTAATATATATTTGTTAATAATTATTAATTTTTTAAGCACCTAGACTATTTGAAACTATAGAAAAAGTTTGTTTTTTTTTTAATTAAAAGAAAAATTAACTATCTCAAACTCTCGAGTACTTTATTTTCAAGCCTAATTTTTTTTTTCTAACTTGATTTTTTTAAAAATGAAGTATGTATATATAATTCTGTTCTAAACAATATATCTATAGCAGTCTATAGCATTAAAAGAAAACCAAAATAATTATGTTATGTTTTTAAATTACTTATTATATATTCAACATCATCATTACCAGTCGTCCCATTTGGGGCTATGGCTGTTACGTGGTTTGTTTTACCCGTTATCTCATGGGCGTTATTTAAGAACAAAATCTTACTTACTATAACTGAATTGAAATCCTCAGTTAACACAAAATATGTTGAATGCGTCAATGTGTGTACAATTTTACAAGGTGAAAATTGTCAGAATGATCTCAACATAATTATCTGACTCTCTCGTGCCTACACTCAACTCTTATCTCTCAAAGCGATCTGCTTTTTGAGCCTTCTCGTCCATGCGGGACATCCGCCGATCATCGTTGGCGTCTGCACTTCCTCCTAGGACACAGGCCACTTCAAGTGACATCCAGGCATCTCTATCATGGGCCAGTTTCTCTAGGATATTCCATTCAGGGCCAATCCTTTTGATGTCTGCATCCTATTGTCGGCGCTAAGTGTTTCTTGGACGGCCTCTGTTCCGTTTACCCTGTGGGTTCCATTTCAGGACTTGCCTTGTTGTATTAGAACTAGGTTATCTTAGTAAATGACCGATCCACCTCCACCGCTTTTGAAGAATTTCTTCCTGAATGGGCTTTTGTTTTGTCCGCTGCCACAGTTCCCGGTTGGTGATTTTGTCCGCCAGTGAATTCTGAGAATCCTTCTTAGACAATTGTTAATGAAGGACTGGATTCTGGTCAGGTTTACAGCCGTTGTTCTCCAAGTCTCAGCTCCATATAGAAGCACTGGTTTCACCAAAGCGATGAAAATCCTTACCTTAACGTGAACTCCTTTCAATTACACATTAACGCACTTGATAAAAGCCACACACAAAGGCTCTTGGGGGTTTCAGGTGAGGGCTTGTCTCTCAATGCTGAATGTAGGACAATGTAGGCTTTCTGAGGGTGTGGCTAATTCATTTTAATCCGAGCTTGCGTAATAGCTCTCCCATGGGCTCTTGGTGTGTGCGTTGCAAGAGGACCTTGTTGGTAATGTTGTTGGCCTAGCGGCTTCGGAGAATTGTTCGGGCACATGCATTTGTAATTGTTCAAATCTTTTATGAACAGACATTTGTTGCTCTCGATGTTTCTGCTGCATAAAGCAGGACAGACTTCACTGTAGAGTTGAATATCTTGAACTTTGTATTGAGGGTCAAGTTGTTGCAGCTCAAAACTTTTTTTAGCTGTTTAAATGGAAAATTTAAGTGGAAACTTAACAAGTTCCAGTACTTAAGGCGCTAGATTATGAGGCCCCACAAATGCAGGTCACTCATAGATCTCTCTTTCACCTTCTAAATTATGAATTTTAAAATTTTAAAACCTTACACCTCATAAGCGTCCGACATAAGTTTGTAATCTAATTAAATCGAAGTACTTCAACTTGTAAGTTTTTAATTATTTCTTCATTTTAGTTTACTTATAAAACGTGGTTTTTAAACACGATCTTTTTTTTACATCTTTTTATACAATAGTCAATTGACTACAAAGACTCTTCATGTATTCTTGGTTTGTATTCGCTGGTCTATATTTACTGCCTACAATATGGTGGGGGGGGGGAGCTGAGTTTGGTGTAAATATTTTTAAAAAAAACTGAGTCTATATTAAAAAAAATTGTGCAGTAATTTCTTTAGCTATGATATTTAATTAAATAGCAAGTAGCGCTGCTTCATAATTGTCCCGTCTATCTTTTCTTAAAATATTATATTTGCACTTTAAAAATTCAGATACATATATGTTGGTGTTCTACCAAGTTTCAGAACCAGAAATTATGTCTGGTTCTTCTGTTTTTACAAGTAGATAAAAATCTCAAAATTAAAAAAAAAGTGCTTCTACATATTCCTACATATTTTATGATTCCATTGTTTTAGCGTAAATTCGAATATTGTACTAAAGATATAAGCGTAGTCAGGGTTCTTTGTGTGAATGGTATAAGACACATACATAGAATTGTGATTTTACTCTTATTATTATAATAATATAAGTTCATGTATAAGTTATTTAGAGAAGGTTTGTCTGTGTGTGTGTGTGTTTGTGTGTGTGTGTGTGTTTGTGAGTGTGTGTAATCCAAATTAAATAATTTAAAATTATATTTAGCCTTGAATTTTTAATTTACGAGTTCTACACCCAGTAATCTAAGTTATTTGCAAGGTTTATTGGAGCTTTTATTTTATGTAAACAGTTAGGTTAAGGAAAGTTCAAAATAAATAACAAAAAAAATTGCTCCCTACTTCCGGTTTAGTAATTTCAGTATAAAAAAATAGAATATATCATATTATATTATTAAACAGCTAATATTGTTATTATTTGTTTAATAAAGACTATTTGAGAGTTATGAAAAGGATTTAGTATTATGAATTTTAGAAAAATAAATGTTATATAAAAATTTAGCTCTAGTCGAAATTTTGACCACTCAAAAACCGAAAGTCGCATAATATCTTATTACCTTTATTTATTATTATTTTTTTTAATGGAATATTCTTAAGATTGTTTCATTCTAACAGAATGGCTTACACAATTAAATCAAACCAACCATTTGTCTATTGTATATCTGTTTTCAGTTTTGCATAATTTAAAAAAAAAACAAAACTTTTATTAATGTTGTACCGGGCAAAAATAGAAATGGTTTTGTATGTGACTTCTTCCTTTTTCAGAGAGATGATCTCACAAGTAAAGTCATGGATTTATCCAACCAAGTTGCAGAAATAAGTAAGTAAATCCTTCTGTTTTATCTAATTTATCTAACATTTTTAAAAATTCATATTTCATCTAAAAAGACATTTCTATGATTTGTTTAAATTAAAAAGCGGTCAAACCCGGTTGTGTCGATGGCAAACCGATTTGACAAAAAAAGTCGAGATAACCGATAAATCGAGATAAACAACCATTATGGCGGCAACATTTTAACATGTGCTTGAAATTTCTTTATGTACATAATGTGCTTTAAGAAATGAGCATGTACAAGCACGTGTTTTTGGAGTTTTTTTTTAATTTTAATTTTTTGTTTGCTTGTTTTTAACACAACAGCGTTTCCGTTATTTGTTTGATGAATTGATTAGAATCCCATAAAAATGTACAAACATAGTTGCTTACAACAAAAGGCACGTTCACCAACTCCTCATCCGTTTAATCAGGACCAGTTAACCTCAACTTGAATTTAGTTGGTATATTATCTTATTACCCGATATTATTTTTTTGACCTGTTATGGCAGAATACCAGATTCACACGCGAGCGACCGTGACAGCAAAGCGGTTTAAAAAAAATAATAATAATAATCCGATCTAAAAATAATTAAAAAATACAGGTCATCACTGTTAGTGGCTGTCGCTAGTGAAAAAATTTTAATGTAAAAAAAAAGATTATCATAATAAGTTAAGCATAGTTTTAGCATAGTGTACCAGAAGTAACAGCGCTGAAAGCTGAACTTAAGCAGGCTATGACGTCACGAGCATATCTCGTAAGTTGGTAACTTAATGCTTTCCCCTTTGTTGGTTCAACAAAATTGAAGAAAGTACGTGAAGGACAGTAAACTAGACTGTCCATCTGCTGGTAATTGCTGGGACAGTCCCTAAATTTTACCTCTGTCCCGGAATCCTGTCAGGGACGGAATTGGTACAGGAATTTAGAAAGTAAAATGTTTTTGTATGAAAATTACGTTTTTTATGAATAAAGTCAAAAGTGATCGTTAAAATTTAAATGTCATTCATATTTTTTTGAACTTTTGTTAAGCACGTCGAGATTCAAATTCTTGGAAGCAAGAAAAATTATAAATTTTGCTTTTTCTAAGTGATTAAGTTGGTCCACGGGGGAAAAAATCGACGTTTTTCTAAATTTTATAAAAAAATGAGATTATAGTAAATTTAACGAAATTAACATTTTTAGAATAATTTGATTTTGACAAAATGCTTTAAAAATTGTTTTAATATGTTTAAAATGTATTAAACAGTATGATAAGTATAAAGAGTTGTAAAGATTTGCGAAAATCATGGGAAATTCTCGTTTAGATATATGACGTAAATGAAACGCTAGCTCGACAAATTTGTTGTCGTTGGAAAGCTTATCCTACCTAATTTTAAATGGTATCGCCAAATACAACGTCCAAAAATAACCCGCTACGGAATCCTTTGTTGCGCTAACATGAGAACTGAGGGGAATGTATTATGAGAGTGTGTTCATCTGTAAAACAATACACTATATTCTGCCCCATCTTAAATTTCGTTGGCGTACCTAACTTGTCAATAAGTTTTCTTACATTAAAAATTTTCTTACAAATAATAAAACTGTTTAACATATGATGATACACATTAAAACCGGATGCATTTAAGAAAAATGCAAACATTTAAATATTAGACTATATACATCAAGATTTATTATTTGTCGAATGTTTTTTTTTTTTTAATTTTTTTTTTTTTATTCACAAAATAAAGACACATTTTTCATGTTTTAATTCATTGAATACACTTAATTAAAACATGAAAAATGTGTTTGTTTTTTTTTCTTTTTTTTTTGTTAATAAATAATTTTTTTTAAAAAATATTTAAAAATCATTATAAATCTTTATTAATATTTCAACACTTTAAAAAATTAGAGTGTGGGATTATTTTGTCTACCACAAAGACCATCGACATTTTTTAGTTCTTTGTATGTCTTTTCAATAATTTGCCATAAATTTTATTTTGCATACACTCTCTTTTTCACAGACTCTAAATGCTGTCGACCGAGTGTAGGATTCAATGCTTATACAACGTTTAATCATTCTCAGTTAATAGGCCTATTCTATATACAAGACTATAACACAGTGGAAGTTAATTATGGGAATCACTTTGATCCAAAATCTGGAACATTTACAGCTCCTATCAGTGGCTTATACTTGGTTAGCATTGCTGCAAATCTGGATGATCAAAATTTCATACATGTTTTACGACGTGGTCCATGTGAGGTTATAGTTTGTGTCGTAATGGGAACAACAACCCTCACTTTTTGCTGTGAGCTAAATGGAGGCGACACAATTTTCTTGCAATTATATTCTGGAAAGCGAGATGTGGCCAAAAAACGTGTTCATTTCTCTTGTTTCCTGATAAACGGATTTGGAAACGGAATTAGTCGGTAGTATACATATTCAGATAAGCCTATTCAACAGCAAAGAAAAAAAATTATGGTCTAGAAATTGTTTATTTAAATATAAATTTAAAGCTTAAAACTCTAAACAACGGTAATTACTGCGTTTAATTTAAATAAATTTTATATAACGTTTAATTAACATAATTTTCATTAATTTTAGATGTGTTGCAGAATTAATTATTTAATTTTATGACTAACTTGTTTACTTACCTAATTTTACTTCTTTATTTAAAATGAGCTGCATTATACACGTGCAATTGGCCACTCTGGGAAACTGGTCATGCAGAAGATTTGTAAAGTCTCTTTTTAACTTACACATTGAAGGGGACTATCTATGCTGGTAGTTTAAAAAATAACACATATCTGTATAAGGATGAAGGAAAAGACTTGTTAAAATTATAAAGTTTATTTAAGGCAATTACATTGTGCATTTGAATTGTATCATAATCGTTCCCAAATATACATGATCTTACTTAAAATATTATTTTATTTTATATTCTTGTATGTACCAACACAATTTGAATTATGTGGATGACTGTTGTGGACTTGAAGCAAACAGAAAACAGCACTAGTCTATCAACATTTAAAAATTAAATAAAAATCCTAGACTACACATAAAATATGGATAAATATAGTGTAGAAGGTGCTTTTGTAACAAATAAGCAACGATATAAGATGTATTTTCGTAACCATTTTATATTTATTTTACATTAAGTGATATAGACTAATAGTTTAAAATAGTGCTGTTAACGATTAAGTTAAATTTAATCTTGAACTTTTGAAAAATTACCGAATTATTAATCTATAATTTTGATTAGCTAAAAATAAGATGTATGACGTCATTAAAGTTTAGGTACACAGATGGAAATTTCAAATTAATTTTTAAAATATAAAAGTAACACAGCTGTAAAGAAATTGTTTTACTATTAACAAAAACATAATGATCATCTTTTTATCCCAAGTGGTTCAGAAGAAATTATTTTTTTTTAAAGACCTCATAATCACTTTTTTTCATTGTCTTTGTTCTTCACGTTTTGTGCCTTTGAAGGGAGTTTTTAAAATCCCAATATTTTAGGTATTTAATTTTTAAAAAATTATAACGTTAGGAGATACATTTAAAAATACGTAGTTCAAAATAATATCATTGAATTTAAATTGTGTTATTGTTTAATAATTTAAAACAAAATTTTATTTTTAAATATCATTTTCCTTATAAAAAACGTATTTTAAAGTTAACACTTATAAAATCTTTTTTTTTTAATGGAGAAGATTTTTTTTAAAATTAAACAACTATTAGTAATTATTAATAATTTATTAATAATTGGAGAAAAAATGAAATTATTTTCTTTAATATTATTGCTATTTTAACGATAAAAATAATTTTAATCGATGATTTTTGCCGATTAGTCGAGAAATTAATCGTTAATTTCCTCAGCCCAAGTTAAAAAAATCACGAATTGACTTAATCATATTTTTAAAATTACATTGCTACATTTATATTTTGTATAGAATGAATGTATGTGATAACTTACGTATAAGGCATTAGGCATTGCAATTCTGTATAGAATGTGCGTCTTATAAAAAGCTATTATTTTTTAACAAGCGTATGTTAGCTCGAAAAAGGAATTTGACATTGATACTCTGTAAAGTACGAGTGTCTGTGATAAAGTACATGGAATTAGGCATTTTACTTCTAAATCGTATGAGCGTCATTAAAAAAAGATATGATTTTTTTTAGTGATGTAGCTAGTGGGCACTTTCATATTTTAATTTTATTACAATTATTCATCAAGGTAGAGCTAGGAATATGTTTTTAAAGTTTTATCATCTTCATTATTAAAAACATTTCAGCAGTTACATATAATCAATAATATAATATATTATATATAATATACCATATCTCTAGAAAAATGTTATCAATATATAGTCCAAATTTTCAACATCTACTTTGCGTGCCTGTTGATTTCTCTGAAATGATTAATAGTCATTAATATTCTATGAACATTTATTAGGAATACTTTAACCTTTGAGAAAAGAATGAATGATTCCTATTTTGAATTAATATGAATAAAATTATCAATTGAATACTGTTGGAATATTTTTAAAAAAATATTATTGTGTTTGTTTTTGAGAACTCCTTGCCATCTTTTTCCTCCTGTACAGCATGGTTGCCAGACCAGTAGTAATTGAGAACCATTTAATAATAAATAAAAAAAAATTGAGAGTGGCTTTGAAGCACCATGTGTCATAAATGCTTGCAGTAATCCTTTCAACATATCGCTCATAATGAGAAATAGGCACACATTGAGGGCGTGGTTTGGAAACGGTTGCTCTACACCTGTTAAAAACCCCAAAAATGTATATTTTTTATGGTATTTGAATTTGACATTTTTTCCGTCGTAAACTTTTCTTGCATCTGAAATAAAACTACAAGGCCCTCCTTTCAAATAGCTGACAAACTGAGCTACAGACTACAGCACCTAGAGGAAGGTAACCCAGTCGCTCCACTTGAGTTGACGTACACCAGTGCTGTAGCTCATGCTTTTTCCGTCTACATGTCTTACAACATATACCTCTCTCGCGTCTGATAGTGCCTAATAGACCGAACCATACATAGTTTTACAATTTGACGTCGACACCTTGTGTTGGTGTCACACACAGCGGTAGCTCATGGCGTCACCGTACTTCGTCTAACGCCACAGACCTTCTTCTAAAATAACGAGAACATACAGAGTTTTATAATTTAATGTCACTTCTTGTGATAGTATTACCCAGCGCAGTCCGCGAACCCAGTGCAGTCCGCAAACCCATGCAGGGGAAGACGCCAGGGAGCTAGCCTGCCGTGAAAACCGTGAAGACAAAATACATGTTTAATATACTCTACCTCAGTGCTTTTCAACCTTCGAAACGGAAAAAAGCATTAACAACACTGTAACTCACTAATTAACACACATTAATTTTTATTTAAATTACTAGGTATAAATAATATAGCTTAGATTTTTTAAAAACCAATTTTAGTACAGAGGATTCTCTAATTAATTTTAAAACATCTATGCTGTCACTGGGTACCAAATCGATAACTAAGACAGTGAGTTCAGACAATGTCGTTTTGAGAAGTTCTCAAATTGTTCTTGATTATTTTTAGTTTTAAAAATCTACGCTTCCCGGTTCAGTTTAGCCCTAAGCCTTTGTGCCACTCCGTGCAAATGTGAATAATTTAAAACCTCATCCCATTTAAAAAAAGGAAAATAAAAAAATTAAATCTTTGTATTTACACGGAATTAGTAGAGGTTATTCATTTCTTATTAAACTATCTATATACTAAAAAAGAATGGTCAATCTGAAATTTGATGAAGAAAACATAAGTACAATTTTTGTAAAATATAAAAAACTAGATGCCCGCGGCGTAGCATACGCCGCAGATTTGCTCATAGATAATGCAAAGAAATTGGAGGGGGTGAAAAGACACGAAAATACATCACGATGAAATCAGAACAACGTGAATGAACCTCTTGGGCGGGGATAACTGCGACGCATTGTTGATCTGGAAACATATGCACTGTGGTTAGCCACTTGCCTCCCCGCACCACCCTAGCTTGCCAACCTAAGACAACCTGACTAAGGACATCCTTCATGCTTATTCCCAATCGTCTTGTGCTTGTTATGGTGATCAAAAATATAGTAGGAAAATTATTATCGTAATTGGTTTCAAGATAAACGGAACGTGTTGTGTTACTCGACGCAATATATTATATGACGTCATTGTTTAAGCTTATATTTTAATTTTGGAAAAGGAGACGATGTAAAAGAGCCTTTAATAGCTTGGCTGACTCATTCAATGACATTCAGGTAAGTTACTTGGGCTTTTGAAAAAAAGTGGCTGCCGTTTGCGTCCCACAACAACGTAGACTTTAGAAGTCCTCTATCATATACGTCATTTATTTGCGCTGGTTCGTTTAATTATCCGAACAAAAAAAGAAGAAAAAAAGAAAAGAAAGACAACAACGTGTTGCACTCAGTTGTCGATAGTCGAAACTCGAAATAGCAAAGGAATCAGTGTAATCTCAATGTTTCTCATTTTGAAACAAAGTGAAATTGATGTACTAATTAAACATTCCAGTGTTTAAATTGGCAGTAAATTTAACAGTCTATTAATTAAACAGATAATTCTCTTTAGTGCATGGTTAAAGCAGTAACTTTCAGTAAGTTAAATTTACCTTTATTTAAAAAAATTGTCTCCCCCTTAATAGCTCTTAGAACGTGAGCAGTGCGGCACACATGAACAAACAGGCACATTAACAAAGAGTATAAATAATTTACCCAATTAAGACGGCCTTGCAATCAACAGTCTAAATTTTACTGATGAACCCTTATATCCCATGTAAATTTATTATCAGTGTTGTTTTTCCTTTTCGTTTTACACATTTAAAAACCTAAATTGGTCGGCTGCTCCCCATAAAAATAACATTGACCGCAGGTCACTTATGCCAAAAGCTAAAATTACTTTCAATATAGTTTTGATTATGGGAAATATCCTCAAAAATTCCCCACAGAGTGAATGCTTTTCTTTGAATTTGGGATTTCCCAATTAAACTTGTTTGCTATGGTTATAATATTATAAAACAATAATATCAAATTGTTTTTCTATAAGATGTTATTACAACTTAATTCTAACCATCCTTGATTGTTTTTTCTGTTTTGGATTCAGATAATATGTTTACAGATTTAACTTTAAATAAATCTTTTTAAGGAGAATATCTTCTTCTAAGTAAAAAATAAATGAATTTTGAAACTACCAGGAATCCAAAATTGACAAAATGAACAGAAAGAAGGGCAACACACAATCACAAAGTCAAATTGTATCACAAAAAAATCAGAGATTTTTCCAATTTATCTCTCGTCAACTTGATATATTGAAAGAGGAGAGAAATTCAATGCAATTGGCAGCAGATGAACACATAACTCAGGTAATCAGGTAGAATGTTATTGCTTATACTTATTAGAAAACTAATCCACAAAAGTTACTCCACGATATATTATATTTGTTTTCTGTTTATACTTAAAGTCTTTTTTGAAGATTAAGTTTAAATTTTACCCTAAAGGGAAGACATAAACATTACATTATCGAAATATAAAAATAATCAATATTTTTCTTTTAAAGCTATGTCATATTAAATACAATCACATTGCAAAAATATAAAATATATTTGACAATTTATGCAGAATTGTGGCCACTGCCATTACTGAACTTAACAAAAGTTTAATGCAGAAAAAGGAGAACATTTTTAAATGAATAAGCTATCATACAAAAACTAATGTTTCTTGAATTCTGTTTTGTAATATGGTAAATTATTTTTTTTTTCATTGAATGTAATTTTAGCTTGAAATCGTCGTTGATAATTGGGTTAATGGAGGACAAATCAACCAAGCAACTTTTTCTGATATTAACAGTGTGCTTCAACAATCAATTACATTTTTTATTGCTAAGTCAGAGGAAATTATAGGTAATTATTAACAAAATTTTTTAAAATAAAAATCAACTTTCATCCTTAATTAATTTTCATTCTATTAGAAATACATTTACTTCAAAAGACTAATTTTTAAAAAGATTTTAATAGGCAAATATTTAATACAATTTACTAAAAAAAATTTTAAGAGAACTAAGATAGGGTCAACAAAATAAAGATATTTAAGTAGTTAAGAAAAAATGAATGTATTTTATTTGCAACAGCTGATTTTGTTATTATTTGTTTATTGTTTAATATAACACCTTTTTTATTACAGCATAATTTTCAATAAATTTCTTTGATATCAAAGATTGATATTGGTAAAATAAGATGAATTGATGCATTAATCACACATTGTTCCTCAAGGTCTACAAAATAATGAAACATCTGGTGAAGAGCAAAAATATTCAGTTTCAAATATTCAAAATCTAAATCTACCTTGCCATACACCTGCAGTTATATGTAAGCAAAGAGCAGAGCAAACAGACATGATGTTAAAAGAAAAGAAAGCCCCTAATGAAGGTAATACCCATTGCCTAAATAAAATAAAGGGCTTTACATTTTGTATTTGTTCTAACTGTACAGCATATGAATTTGACCCTTGTCTATTTGACTCCATTTAGATTTCACAAATTTCAATTTCAAAGGCCAGTGCAGCTTATTACATTATTTTAATTACTTAAAATAGTTATCGCTAATTCATTCATCATATTGACAATCCAACTCGTGAAAAGGAACTAGAATAAATACTTGAATGTAAGAAAAAGTAAAAACATAATTTTAGGAGTTGATGATATGAGCATTATGTATCACACAAGTATCCCAAGTTCCTTTTAAATTAAACTATTATTAGCTTTAAGCTTAAACTGAAACACATTTGCACATGTTTCTTATATTGTCTACAGAGACAGCTTTAGAATCAGACAATTCCCATATTATTACACGATTAACAATTCTAGAGGAGGCTGTATTCTCAGTCAAAAATAAAACAGAACAAGTTCAACAAGTTCAAGAAAATGTGGAGAAGACATTAGATAATTTTCAAACTCAACAAGAAAATGTTAAAGAAAATATTACAAAATTTGAGAAAATAATCCAAGACAATAACTCAAATGCTGCTCATTTGCTTGAAAGCATAACAAATATTGAAAATAGACTTAATAAATTAGATAAGGAAAAAGAATATATAAATAGTACAATTAATGAAGTGAATAGAGAGTTCACCGGCTTCAGAACAAAAACCCAAAATGCTCTAATATCACTTGAAAATGTATCAAAGGAAGTCCATAGTGCAAATGAACATTATAATGAATTTTCTTCTGAAATAAACAAGCTGCAAGTCTCCATTGATCTTAAGTCAACTCAGCAAACAGAAGTGTGTGCAATTAGGTACAGTCAAAACAAAGATGAATTTGACAAATTGGTAAGTATAAGTATTATGATTGTTGTTTTTGTGTATGCTTCTTTCCAGATTTTTAAAATGTATATGTCTTAAATAAAGTATAATTATTTCAGCTTTTAAAAAAAAGTTAATTATTAAGAAATACATTTGGCATTATAAATGCAAAATAATTACTTAGATAAAAAATGAATTAAAAACTAGATTTGATGGAAATAAATTTCTTAACAAAAAATTAAAAAATTGTTTACAGAAAGTCAGTAGATCTATTTTAAAAGACGTCTTAAGCGATGTTATATGCATAATTTTGTTTCCTGATGTTTAAGATTTATAAGCAATAAAAAATATATTACAATACAATAAGAATTTTGTTATTAATCTCATTTTTTTCTAAAAAAAGAATAGAATAGCATTTTTTTAACCCACACATACTTTTACGAAATTGTAAAGACATACTTTTTGTTTTATCATTTAAAATAATGTTTCATATATTTCTTTAAAAAATTATAAATTTATTAAGCACATAGACAATTTGAAACCAAAGAAAAAAGTAAGTTAAGAAAAGAAATTACTTTTTTTTTTAATTAAAAGAAAAATTAATTATACCTAACTCTCTGTTAGTTTTATTCACACCTATCTTTTCAAACACTTTATTTAAAAAGAATGACTTATGTATATTTGTTTGTTCAAAACAATATATATATATGTGTGTGTGTGTGCGTGAGTGCGTGCGCGCGCGTGTGTCTGTGTGTCTGTCTGTGTCTGTCTGTCTGTCTATGCCATTTTAAAAAAACACAAATAATTATATTATGTTTTTATTTAATTACTATATATATATTCACCACCATCATCATCTCCGCCTGTCATCCCAGCTTGCGCATGGGACACAAACAAAGGCTCCCCAAGCATCCCTGTTCTGTGCCAATCTCTCTAACAGTCCCCAGCTGTGCCCACTCTTTTTGGAGTCTTCCTCCAGTTCACTTCTCCGGGTCATTTTGAGTCGACATCTTTTCTCTTGCCCTGGTGATAAAAAGTGAGGCCTTGTCTCACAATGCTGGATGTAATCTTTCTGGGGTAGCGACTAATCCATCTTTATTTGCACTGGCGTATTATTTCTTCCACTTGATCTTGTTGTGTGCAGTTCCAGACCAAAGATCATTGTTGGTAATGACGTTGGGTCAGCAAATTAGGAGGATTGTTGGTTGACATGTATTTATAAATGTTTGAATCTTCTTTGAAACAGCTGGTGCGGTTCGCCATGTTTCAGCTCCATATAGCTAGACAGGCGTCACTGTGGTGTTGAATATCCTGGCCTTGGTCTGGAGGGTCAAGTTGTTGCAGCTCAAAACATCTTTAGCTGTTTAAATGCTGTTGTTCCTTTTCCAATAGCCACCCTTAAGTCAGTGTCATATGTATTAGTGAATATTTTTTTGTTTTACTAAAATCTTATTATTTTAAGGTAAGGTTTAACTAGTAGTCAAATTTCCTACAATTATATTTTAATATTTTGTTCGATAAGCTCTCTATGCCTACTCAGAAATGCATTTTAATCAGAAAATGATTTCATAGAGAAAAATTGCAAAAAAAGAGAGCAAAAAATAGAAAATTTTTGTTTCTAATTGTAACTGTTGAAATGGGATTTAGTATGTAATTTTATTACTTTTATTTATGAAAATATGTGAGCATTTAAATGGTTATTTATAGTTATCTATTGAGCTAAAATCATTGTACTTGTATTTGGATTGCAACTGCTAATAGAATAGAGGGTTGGGGTACAGTAATAAATTCCTGAGACCCGTTAGCAGCCTCTACATAAATTCGTAGCATGTGAGGGAGGTTATGGTGGTAGCTAGCAAACTAAATAGTGGTTATTTAAAAGATTTTTTTAAGAAACATGTTATTTTAAGTGGACTAAAAAGAAGAAAATAATATTAACCTTATAAGTTCAAGTACTGTGAAAAAATATGGCTAAAAACTTAAGGCGGATTATTATGATGCTTTACATATGCAGTTCATTCATTCTCGCTCTTTTAGATCTCTCTTTCACCTTCTAAATTATTAATCTTTAAAGTTTATAGCCAACACCTCATAAGCGTCCGCCATAAGTTTAAAGTCGTATTAAATAAAAGTACTCGAATTTATAAGTTTTATATTATTTCTTCATTTTCGTTTACCTATAAAAACTTGCTTTTATAACATGATCTTTTTGTACCTCTATAGATTCTATATGTAATAGTTAATAATTGACTACAAAGATTCTTCATGTATCCAAGTTTTGTATTCACTTTAGCTCTGATATTTGATTTGATAGCATGTCGCACTTCTCCATAATTGTCCAGTCTATCTTTTTTAGAAATATTATATTTGCTGTTAAAAATTTCAGAGTTGTATATGTTGGTGTTCAACCAAGTTTCAGAACCAGCAATTATGTCTGGTTCTTCTGTTTTCATAAGTAGATCTAAATCTCGAATTTCATTTTGTATACGTTGTAATTTCATTACTAGCGTTTAAGAATGTCTTTATTTTTATTATTATAGTATTTTTTATGTTTTTTAAAAACTGCATTTGTGTGGCAGATTTCATTTTCATTTTATTTAGTGAGTTCCTTTATACAAGAATTAGCCAAAACATTTTAAACATTTGTGTTGATCAGGTCCCTATAATGTAATTAAACAAGTTGGAATTGATTAAGGCAACCCACAATGTATGCCATGCCTAGATGCATATTTATTTCCTAGGCCTATTGGTATGTACATTGGTGTTTTGGCATGCAGGCAAACAGTTTAGTGCCATTCATTTCATGTGCCACAATGAATGGCTCCTTGTTTGTAAGTGATTTTCTTAGAAGAAATTTGGTCTTAAGATGATACTGAAACTGGTTTCAGTTGTATGTCGGCGGAAAGTAGCAAAATTTAAATTATAGCTTCTACATATTCCTACATGTTTTATGTTTCCATTGTTTTAGCGTAAATTCCCATATTGTACTAAATATATAGGCATAGTCAGTGTGCTTTGTGTTTTGGTGTTTAATAAATATTGATATTTTAAAGTGGTTTTTATGATGTGTTTTGGATAATGTTAGTGCCCTTAAAAATCTTTTGGTTATTACTAAGACTTAGATTAAAATTCTCATTTTCGGGAAGGCTAAGTTTAAGTTTAAGGCTTAAGCCACGTAGAATTGTGATTTAACTGCTATTATTATATTACTACTAGCTGATTACCAGCGCTTTGCAGCAGTAAATTAGGATTTCATTTAGCGTTGAGAACCTGGAAACACTAATTCAAAACACCTTTGATTTCAATCTGGATCATGATGGTATACTAAATATATTAACTTAAACCGTATTGTATGTATTTTTAAAGATCTTATAAAATTAAATGGGGGATAAAATCTTGAACATTACTTGAAAAAAGACATTTGTTGCCCCCGGCCCAGAAGAAATGGACATTATGTGTTCACTGCATGGTATTATTTTAATAAAGGCTTTCACTTACTTATATACCAAGTTTGTTCCAGGATCATTCATCTACACAGTACCTACCGCTCAGACTAATCTTTATATAGCTAATAAAAGTTTTTTTTTTAAAAAAAGCAACGTAACGGGGCCCCTTACCCTAGGACTGGTCACCCTAGTAAAATACCCACGCTCTGCTGCGAAAGTTAGGATTTTAGTAATCGTTGAAAACCCGTTTCACGCCTATTGATTTCAGTCTGAATCATGATGGATGTACTTGCTTGTCAATATTTGTCAAGGATATCTTAGATATACAGACGCTCCTTCTATGCAGAAGATAATTGCGTCCACAGACCATGAGAGATGATCTGTTGGCAAGTGATGCAGCGGCCACGGCTGTAGGGGTTCCACGCATTACCCCAGCCGCCTAATTGTCTAGTTAGGTACCCATTCGGAGCTGGGTGACTCAGGGACTCCGCGAGAACAAATCCCCACCTTCGTGTGGATTCGAACCCGTGACCATTGGTATGACAGTCGAGAGCGCTACCTCTCGACCACCACGTCCCACAAGGTAGTGTAATATCAAATTGAAACTAAAATTACATTACTGGTCCCAGTGCTAATGGATGCAGGATGTGCATATCTCATAAAGTCTGAGGATTTCAATCTAGGTCATGATAGAGATACGTGTCTATATTTTTAATTATATATTTTTTTTTAATTTTAAGGTAAAAATTATGCTTTAAATGTTTACGAAAAAAGTATTTTAGGTCTGGGCTCCAAAGGATCAAACGTTAGAAGCTAATAACCGCGTTATGAATTTTATTATTTTTATTATTTTAAATCAAATTTGGTCAATAATTTATCCCTGCCCAGTATTAACTTTTTAAAATTATCTTTTATATAACTAATGTTAAAAATGGCATACGGGCTGCCAGCCCTAAAAGTTTGTGTTTTTAAAGCTTTTACTTTTAATGCCAAAAACCTTCGCTGTAGCATACCTAAGAAAATCCTAAAGTTTAATGTCCGTGGGATCAATAATATACATTTAATATAAAACGTCTTTTGAAAAACTAAAATGAGGGTCGGAGGCCATATCGGTGTAACATGTGTGGTTCAAAACAACAGCTTATTTCCATTTGGATCATAATGAATATATTTATTAGTCAGAATTTGTTATTAAAAATCGAGTGAAATCGGTTAAAATGTCTTAAGCGTCAACGAAAAAAAAGATTAGGGGCCCACGGCATCAAAAGAATTTAATTATTTTTTTTAATTCCCTAACGAATTTTAATATAAGCAAACAAGTTTTAATCTTCTAAGCTTTGTAAAAATACATTTAAGTGGGATCCAATTTTGTTTTCTTCTACTTGTAATTTAGCTAATATAAGGTGATAAAACAACAGTTTTGCCCCCGGCCCCCAGTGAGTGGAAGTTTAAATATTTTTGCATGTTACCAGCGCGGGAGTGTAATCAACAGTTTCCGTAAAGTTTCATTGTTCTACCTGCACGGAAAATAGGAGAATTAGTAATTTTTAGTTTTTATATAGCTCATAAAAGGAAAAAACATTATTTTGGCCCCCGGCCCACAAAAAGTGATAATTTAAAATTTTTTTTACTGCTACCATTGCGGGATTGTACGCAATAACTTCCAAAAGTTTCATGCTTCTGCCTACTCGGAAAATATGAGGATTAGTGATTTGCATTTTTAATAAAGTCCATATAAGAAAAAAACAGTTTTTAGGCCTCCGACCCCCATAAGTGAGAATTTAAAAAAAAATGTATGCCAATTATCGTTGCGAGAGACTACTCAACAACTAACAAAGTTTCCTTCTTCTACCTACACGGAAAGTTGGAGAAATAGTGAAGAGTCAATTTTGAATATAAGAAAAAAAATTTTGCCCCTGACCCCTTTAGGTGATAATTATATAGTGTTTTCACCTGTTACCATCGTGGAAGTTTACTTAACAACTACCAAAAGTTTCATGCTTTCTCCGACACGGGAAATAGAAGAATAAGTTATTTTAATTTTTTATATATCTCATATAAAGAAAAGATCAAAATAATACCCCCTTACCCCGGGGGTTGGCACCTGGGGTTGAAACATAGCCTGTGACCTTTTCTCGGTTAAATTTGGGTATTATGCAAAATTTTAGCACCCTGGGTCCATCGGTGTGGAATTGTATTGGTAACAAAAAACAAACAAATTAACATTAATCTTTATATATTAGATAAGTTACAGTCTATAAATTCATGTATAATTTAGTTAAAGTGTGTTTATTTGTTCTAATTTAATTAATTTTTCAATTAAATTTAGCCTTGAATTTATAAATTATGAATTCTACACGTAGTAATCTAAGTTATTTAGAAGTTTATTGGTGCTTTTATTTTATACAAGCTATTTCCCCGCGCCTTGCTGCGGAAATTTAGAAAATTAGCGATGAGTGAGTGCAAAAAAAAAAACTATATTTGGGCCCCCTGCACCCAGGAAGGGATATTTTTAATTTTTTTCTCCTGCTCCCGTCGTGGAAGTGTATTTAACAAATCCCCAACGTTTCATGCGGCTTTCCCTTTTATTAGTATAGATTAATAGATTATCAGTTAGTGTTATAAGAATTCAAAATAACAACAAAAAATGGCCGCCTACTTAGGGCTGCATAATTTTAGTATAAAAAATAGAATATACAATATATTTTTAAAAAGTAATATTGTTATTATTTGGTTAATTAAAGATTATTTGAGTGT
This sequence comes from Radix auricularia, assembly GCA_002072015.1. Classification (NCBI taxonomy): domain Eukaryota; kingdom Metazoa; phylum Mollusca; class Gastropoda; family Lymnaeidae; genus Radix; species Radix auricularia. The sequence continues at coordinate 121,243 of MUZC01003651.1, forward strand.
TTTGAAAAGGATCTAGTATTATGAATTTTGGAAAAAACAAATGACAAAATATAGAAACTTAGCTCTAGTAGAAATACTGACTGCTCAAAAACCGGAATTTCATTTAGATTGTTTCATTTTAACAGAATGGCTTGGGGTAATAAATCCAACAATTTGTTCGTCTATTATAAACATAAACGGTTATAAACATATATGTGTATATATATATATATGTTTTTATATATTACTCAGCTCAAATGTTTGACATTGTACCCGGCATAATTAGAAATACATTATTTTGTGAATTCTTCCTTTCTCAGAGAGATGAACTCACAAGTAAAGTCATGGATTTATCAAACAAAGTTACAGAAATAAGTAAGTAAATCTCTATATTATCTAATTATGGACCATAACGTTATTGAATGTACATTTCATTACAAAAAATATCATTAAAACAAATCAAAATGCTCTCGAATCAGATTATGTCGACGGCTAAGGGGTTTGAAAAAAATTGTCGAGATAACCGAGGATCGAGATAAACAACCAATGTGGCGGCTAAATATTAACATGTGCTTGAAGCTTTTTTAGGTCCATAATGTGTGTCAATAAATGAGAAAATACATGCACGTGTTTTTGGAGTTGTTTTTTTAAAAACTAAAGTCTTGCCATTATTTGTTTGATAAAGTGATCAGCATGCTACAAAAATGTCCATACTTGTTTGCCTACAACAAAAGGCATGTGCGCACCAGCAGTGCATCCGTTTAATCAGGACAAGTTAAAATCAACTTCATTTAGTCGGTATATTAGCTAATAACCCGTAGTTAATTTATTGTTGTATTACGGCAGAATACCAGAGCCAACACGCGATTGAACCGTGACATCAAATCGTTTTTTAAATAATAATATTCTGATCTATAAATAATAGGAAAGTACCCGTCATCACTGTTAATTGATTTCGATAGTGAATGACTTTTAATTTTTTTAAAGTAATCGCTTAGTAAGGAAGCATAATACCAGGAGTACAGCAGTAGAGCTGAACGAAAGCCGGCTGTGTTGTCACCAGCAGACCTCGTCAGATGGAAATTTGATTCCTTCCCCTTGTTGGTTCAAAAAAATGTAAGTGAAAAATGCGAACCGGACAGTAAAATGGGTTTTTCTTTTAACGATTAACCGGTTCGCAAGAGCAAACTGACTTGACAACAACTGATAATCGAGATAACTAACGTTAAATGGCAAATTCGACACTCTTTTGTCCTCGAGATATTAGGGTTCTGTGAAATAAAGAATCGACATAATCGATGAGAAAAAAAAGCTTAGGCAAAGAGAAACTTTGGCGGGTTCACTTTAAAAGTGTCGGCTTAATAAGGTTTGTGAGATAACCGTGGTCGAGATAAGCAGGTTCGACTGTACATAGATTTTTCTTTAAAAATCCACTTTATATAATATTTTCAACCTTATGATGACAAGGATTGAGGGGAATGTATAAGGAGAGTGAGTTCATCAGTAAAAATTACTCATTCTATTCTCCCCCTATCTCAACGGTCGTGGGCGGGCCTAACTTTTCAATAAGTTTTCTTAGATTAAAAATTTGCTTACAAATAATAAAACTGTTTAAAATGTAACGGTACATATTACACCCGGATGCATTAAAGCAAAATGCAAACATTTAAATATCAGAAAAAAAAATAGATCTATCAGGATTTATTGATTATTAATGATTTTTTTTTAAATTTTATTTTTGTGTTCACCAAATAAACAAACTATAATCATGTTTTAGTTCATTAATTACACTGAGTTTATTTTTTAAAAAAAACCATTATATTCAATAAATCTTGATACATATTTACTAATGTTTTAACACATATTAATTAAAAATGGAGTGTGGCTTTATATTGTCTACCCCAAAGATCTTCAATTTTTGTAGTTCCCTCGTTGTCTTTCCAATAATTTGCTTCAAGTTTTATTTTTGCATTTAAATATTTTTTCACAGAATCTAAATGCTGTCGACCGAGTGTAGGATTCTATGCTTATAAAACGTTAAATCTTCCTTTGGGAAAATTTAATTTAAAAAACTTTAACAATGTGTTTGTTAATTATGGGAATCACTTTGATCCAACAACTGGGAAATTCACAGCTCCCGTCAGTGGCTTATACTTGGTTAGCATTGCTGCAAATCTTGATGAGGAAAATGTCATATATGTTTTACGATATGGTCAGTGTGACGGTGTAGCTTGTACCTTAATAGGAAAACTAACCCTAAATTGTTGCTGTGAGCTAAATAAAGGGGATACAATTTATTTGGTATTAGATGTGAAAAAAGGGATTGCCAAAACCTTGGTCGATTTCTCTTGTTGCTTGATAAACGGATTTTGAAAATTATTAAGGTTCATTTTTTACTTTTTCCCTTCTCTCAATGTTTTAATTAATTTTTATCAGTCACGATTATCTTGATTACTTATACTCAGCATTATAAATTTTCTTCAATCAAATTTTTGAAAAGGAGAATTGTAATATCACTTCGAAATAAGTAAATTACATATTAAGACAAGCCTATATAATTGCAAAGTAAAAATGTATTTTTTAAAAATTGTTTTTTTTTAATTATAAGTTTAACGGCCGAAAATTCTACACAACCATAATTTAAGTATTTATTTTATAATAAATGTTATTTTATTTCTAATGTGACATCATCATCATTAAATTTAGATTAGTTACAGAATTATTTATTTTATTGTATTACTAATTTTCGTTTTAACTTATCAAATTTTTCGTCTTTAAAAAAAAAATTAGCTGCAATATTAAAATGCACGTTGCCTCTCTGGGAAACTTGTTATGCAGAAAAACTAAATAGACTCGTTACTTATGCATTGAATGAGGATTTGCTGGTAGTTTGAAAAATCACAAATATTTGTATAAGGTTGCAGGGAAAGACTTGTAAGAATATTTAAGAATATTTAAAGTAGCTAATTTATGTTTTCAAATTGTTTTATAAGAGTTCAAAAAATGATATTTTTGAACTTCATATAGTATCATTTTTTTTATTGTTATATCAACAAAAACAATTCGAATTATATATACGACTAACGTGCACTTGAAGCCAAAAAGAAAAAACATCACTATCAACATTTAGACTAGACAAAAACTATGAATAAGCATAGGGCACAATAATTTTAAGTATAGAAGGTGTCCTTGTAACAGATAAGCTACGATGTAATATTTACTTTTGTTATGTTTTTTAAGTTATTGTGCATTAGCAGATAAAATAGTTCATAAAATGTTCATGCTTTAATTTTATCAGATTTTAAAATTACATGCCTGTGATAACGTAGATATAAGGCATTAGGCATTGCTATTCTGAATGGAATACGCGGCTGTAAAAATAATAATAATAATAATCAACTACGATTTTTTAACGAGCGTATGTTAGCGTGAAAAATGATTTTGACATTGATATTCTGTATAGGACGAGTGTCTGTGATTTGAAACTGCTCTTTTGAATAAAATGAACGTCAGTGAAATAAGATACGATTTCTGAGTTTTGTAGTTAATGGGCTTTTTCATGTGATACTTTTTATTACAATTATTCATCAAGGTAGATTGGGAATATGTTTTTAATGTGTTATTTTCTTCATTATAAATCATTAATCTAAAATATATATAAATTGTAATAACTCTAGAAAAATTTAATCAATAAATTGTACAAACTTAAATCATCTACTTTGCTTGTCTGTCCATTTCTCTGCATTGAAATCTTTTATATTAAATTCTATGAACATTAGAGATAATTTTTAAATTTGAGAAAAGAATGAATAATTCACATTTTTATTAAATAGGAATAAAATTTTCAATTGACAATTGTTGGAAAATTTCTTTTATTGTTGGTTTTTATTTTTTTAAAGAATTTTTTGCCATGTTTTGTCTAATGAATACCATGAGTGGCCAGACCTGTAGCATTAGATAACCATTTAAAAACATGAAAAAATTCGGAGCGGCCTTGAAGCACCATTTGTCATTAATGCTTGCAGTAATCCTTGTAACATATCGCTCATAATGTAATTGGCACACAAAAGAGCAGTAGGCGGATTGAGGGCGTAGTTTGGCAACGGTTGCTCTACACTTGTTAAAAAAACCCCAAAAAACGTATATTTTATGGTATTTTAATTTGACATTCTACCCCTCATTCATGTTTCTACCCCCTGACAAAAAACTACAAGGTCCTCTTTTCAAACAGCTTACAAACTGAGCTACAGACTACCTCACCTAGAGGAAGGTAGCCCAGGGAAGCAAATTGGGTTGATGTCAACAAGTGCGGTAGTTCATGGTGTCTCTGTTTATATGTCTTACAACATAAGCTTTTCCGGGTCTGTTAGTGCCAAACAAACAGGAACATACATAATTTTACAATTTGGTGTCACCCAAAGTGGTAGTCCATGACGTCACCGATTTACGACTTACGTCATAGACCTCCTTCGAAACAGAAATGTATAATATAATGTCACTTCTTGTAGTTGTGTTACCCGGTGCAGTCCGCAAACCCATACAGTTCTTCTAGGGACGCCTGGGAGCTAGCCTACAGAGAAACCGGTGAAGACGAAATATCTGTTTGTTTAGTATACTCTACCTCATTACTTCTCAAACTTCGAAACTGAAAAAAATGCACAAACAATACTGTAACTAACTAATTGTCACAAATACTTGTAATTAATTTTTACTTAAATTACTAGGTATTTAAAAATATAGTTTAGAATTTTTTAAAACAATTTTTAATTCTCTAATTAATTAAAAACATCACTGGGTACCAAATCGATAACTAAGACAGTGAGGTCAGACAATGTTGTTTTAAAGTGTTCTCAAATTGTTCATGATTATTTTTATTTTAAAAATTACGTTTCCCGATCAGCTTAGCCCTTAGCCTTTATGCCACTCCGTGCAAATGGGAATAATTTAAAACCTCATCCCATTTTTAAAAAAAGGAAAAGAACAAATTACATGTAAGCAGTCCACATTATATATATATATATATATATA
>MUZC01003651.1:135722-153876 GCA_002072015.1 Radix auricularia
TGTGCTTCAACAATCAATTACATTTTTTATTGCTAAGTCAGAGGAATTTAGAGGTAATTAGTTGTTTTGTTTTTAGATTTATTTTAAAAAATCAAACTTTCATCCTTTATTAATTTTTATTCTTTTCGAAATTCATTTACTTCTATTGACTTATGGTAAAACAAAAGTTTAATTAAATGGCAATGATTTAAAGCAACTTATAAATGTTATCTAAAAAAAAACTATGATATTTAAAGTAGTTAAGAAATAATTGCGGTATTTTATTTGCAACAGCTGTGTTTGTTATTATTTATTTATTGTTAAATATAACAGCTTTCTGTTATTTCAGCATAATTTTCTAAACAAAAAAAAATAATTTATAAAAAAAAAAAAATAATAATAATTTCAAAGATTGATATTTGTAAAATAACATAAATGTATACATTAAAAACACATTTTTCCTCAAGGTCTACAGTATAATGAAACAGCTAGTGAAGAGCAAATATCTTCAGTTTCAAATAATGAAAATCTAAATCTACCTTACCATAAACCTGCAGTTAAAAGTAATCAAAGAGCAGAGCAAACAGGCATGATGTTAAAAGAAAGGGAAAGTTCTGATGAAGGTAATATAGCATTGCCTAAAGAAAATAATGGGCTTTACATTTTCGATTTCTGTTTTAGCTTTTGAGCAGATTTGCCCTTGTCAATTTACCTCCATTTAACTAAAACAATTATCAATTTCAAATGCAATTTCTTCTTCTTACATTAATTTAATTACTCAAAAGAGTTATCTCTTATTCCTCCTATCATATTGACATTCCAACCAATGAAAACAAGCTAGAGTAAACACTTGAATGTAAGAATCCATAACAAAATACTTCTGGGAGTTAATTTTATGACCATTGTGTATCACACAATTATTCCAGTTTCTTTTAAATTAAACTGTTTTTAGCTTTTAGCTAAGTCGTATACGATATAACATATGTTTCTAATATTGCTTACAGGTACAGCATTAGAGGCAGACAATTCCCATATTATTACAAGATTAACCATTCTAGAAGAAGTTGTCTGCTCTGTTAAAAAGAAAACAGAACAACTTCAAGAAAATCAAGAAAATGTGGAGAAGATATTAGATAATTTTCATACTCAACAAGAAAATGTTCAAGAAAATATTACAAAATTTGAGAACATAATCCAAGACAATAACTCAAAGGCTGGTAATTTGCTTGAAAGCATATCATATATTGAAAATAGACTTAACAAATTAGATGAGGAAAAAGAATATATAAATGTTAAAATAAATGAAGTGAATAGAGAGTTCGCCTGCTTCAGAACTGAGACCCTAGATGGCCTCAAATCACTTTAAAATTTCTCAAAGGAAGCCCAAAGTGCAAATGAACGTTCTAATGAATTGTTTTTTAAAATAAACGAGCTGCAAGTGTCTATTGATATTATGTCAACTCAACAAACAGAATTGTGTGCAATTAAGTACAGTCAAAACAAAAAAACATTGGAAAAATTGGTAAGTATAAGTATTATGATTGGTTTTTTTTTTGTTTTTTTTTGTTTTTGTTTTTTTTTGTTGCTTTTTTCCAGATTTTTTTAACATATTTATGTTTTAAGTAAAGCTTTATCCTTTGTTAATTTTTTTTTAAAGATTTTATTATTAAGAAAAACATTTGGTAATATGAATGCAATAAAATTACTTACATTAAAAGTGAAAATATTAAAAACGAGATTCGATTAAAATAAAGTTTTTTAATAATGTAAAATTATTTTACAGAAAGTCAGTAGTTTGAAAGTTCTCCTAAGTGATGTTATATTGCATAATTTTGTTTCATGATGTATGAGATTTATCAACAATAAAAATCTATTACAATACAATAAGAAATTTATTATGAATCCCATTTTTTTTACTAATGCAAGAATAGGATAAGTTTTTTTTTAACCCTAATATATTTTTATAAAAATTTAAAGGCATATTTTGTGTTTTATTATAAAAAATATTTTTTAATATATTTCTTAAAAATTCTAAATTTGTTAAGCGCATAGACAATTTGAAAGCGACAAAAAATGTAAAAGAAGAAAATAAATTACTTTTTTTTTCAAATTAAAATAAAAATTAATTATCCCCAACTCTCTATTAGTTTTGTTTCAAACCCCAGTTTATTAAAAAAAAAAATTATGTATTTTTTTTCAACCGATATATTTATACTAGAGGCAAGTACCCGGCTTCTCACGGATTTTAAGTAAGGTTTTCTGTAGAAGCGTACTAAACTTTTTATTTGCCTTAAGTAAAAGTGTACATTTATCTTAAATCAATGTGATAGAAATCATTTTTGGCAGTTTTATGTGGTGTTTGTACATAAAGTTTTTCGTATTTGCCCACTCTGGAGCAGGTCAAATACAATTGCCCATGAGAAAATCATAATTTCTTCAAGTCTGTTTCAGCAATCCCACGAGACTGGAGAGCCAGTTTTAATCGCTTTATCGTGATATTGTGCTAAACAATTTTTAAAATTTTGATTATTCTAAATAGTAGAATTAAAGATTTTCAATTTTTATAGAGCTTATATATATTAAAAAATACGTTTGGGCACCCGGCTACCAGTAAGTTTTTTTTCGTTCTTACCATTTCAGAAGTGTACGCAACAACTTCCTAAATTGTGATGCTTCTACCTACTCGGAAATAGGCTAATTAGTGATTTTTAATTTTTATAAAGCCCATATTAAGAAAAATTTTATTGGTCCCCCGGCCTCACATCAGCAGGAGTTTTAAAATCGTCTTCGTTAATTATCATCGTAATTGTCTCCTCAACAAATTCCCAAACTTTTAAGCTTCTACCTAATGGAAAATTAGAAAATACGTGATGAATCTGTAATATATAAGAAAAAATACATTTGGGTCCCTGCCTTCAGGGGTGTAATTTTATAAATCCCCTCTTACCAACGCAAATGTGTATTCCTTAACTTACCAAAGATTTATGCTTCTACCTACAAGGGAAATAGGAGAATTAGGGATTTTCAGTTTTTATAGATCAAAACTATATTTTTGCCTCGGCCCCAATAAAGAGATAATTTAAACATTTTTTCGACTATTAACTATGCGGAGCGAAGAATAGAGGAGACTGTAGACAGAAGAGCTAGAAGAAAGGCCAAAAGATTTGGAAGCACAAAACTCCTTAGTAAAAACTGTCCCAAGAGGATAGGACTGCATAGTCACTCGAGAAAATGCTACCCAACCCAAAGTTGATGCAACATCGTCTCGCGAAACGGAAGGATGCCGAATACGATAAATTTGTAAACTCAACAATTTCCTAAAACTTCATGCTTATGCCTACTTGGGAAATAGGAGAATTCAACATCATTGTTCCTTTTGGTTTCTTGTGGAACATAGGGCCTCTGTCAAAGCTCGCCACTGTGCACGGTCTCTTGCCAGTCGTTTCAATTCTTCCCAGCTCGTTTCAGCTCTTCCAGCCTCATCTAACATGCTCCGTCTCCATGTACGCTTGGGTCTTCCTCGCTGGCGTTTGCCCTGGAGTTCCAATCTAAGGCCTGTCTCACCCTGCTGTTATCTTTCCGAAGGGTGTGTCCAATCCATCTCCATTTCTTTTCCATGATTTGAAAATAGGAGAATTAATGATTTTAAAATTTCATATTGTCCATAAAAGGAAACCACGGTTTTTGGCCTACGTGCTAATTGAAGCGGAAATGTTAAACAAAACCTGTTTACTTAAGAACGTTCCACGTGTAATTATGTCTGTTATCATTGCTGATTTGTACTAAACAATTTCCTAAACTTTCATGATTCTGCCTACTCGGGAAATAGGAGAATTGGTATTTTCAATTTTTATATACCTCAAATAACTGGGGGGAAAAAGTTTTGGGCCCCCGCCCCCATAAGTGGGAGTATGGAACGATTGTCATAATTTTTCAGGAGAGTGTGCTCAAGTATTTAAAACAGTTTCATGGTTTTACCTACACAGTACATTTGAGAATTAGTGATGAGTGACTTTTAATGGCACGGGTTCAAAACAGCGACTGTCTAAACAGTGACCGTCAAAACAGCGACTTCAAAACAGCGACTTTGTCAAAACAGCGAGCGTCATAATAGCGACTTCTAAACACCGACTGTATCAAAACAGTGAATGTATCAAAACAGAGACTGTATCAAAACAGCGACTTCACCGCAAAGCTATTTTGGTCCAACTGTAAACCTAGCACACTGGTTCTAAACTTTTTAACACAGAGACCCCTTTTCATTGTATAAACTGTGGTTTGAATAAGACTGATATAAGCAGTAAGTTTTCTCTCATTAGCTAGCAGTCAGTGAAATGATGACGTGTGTATGTGGCTTGGTACTTCAGATTTAGAAAATCATCAACAGCCTGTTGTTTGCAAGCATGCATATATACCCGGTATCATTGTAAACGTCCAGCTAAGCACACCCGATTTGTTGTAATCGGACAATAAAAACGTCACGTGGTCAGATGAAGGTACGTAGATTCACTCTACCCCCAGTCATTTCTTGTGTAGACCTACGTAGCATTAAAAATGAATTGTAATAAGATGTACAAAGTTGTCAGTATATAAAGTTAATACATTAAATAGTTACTAACACCGCATAGCGGACAATATCGTTCAAGCCGCTGGGCCCGTATGACCTGACACTGTATATGCACTCTTTAAAACATCAACATTTATTATACACAACTCAAGTTGATTAGTTGATTGTATTTAATTTTATATTGTCCCTTCTCTACAAAAACCTGCATTATCACAAGCAAAAGAAAAAAGTCGCTGTTTTGATACAGTCGCTCTTTTGATACAGTCGCTGTTTTGATGAAGTCGCTATTTTGAAGGTCGCTATTTTGACCGTCACTGTTTTGACACAGTCGCTGTTTTGAAGTCGCTGTTTTGATGGTCGCTGTTTTGACAGTCGTTGTTTTTTCCCGGATGCGACTTGTAATAACAGAAAAAAACTACATTTTGGCCCCCGGCCCTTGATAAGTGGGAATTGTAAAATTCTTTTACGCAAATTAGCGTTAGGAGAGTGTACTTAACAATTTTCCAAAGATTCATACATTTATCTACACGGGAAATAGTAGAATGGAAGTTTTTTCTTATTTATATAGCGTTTATTAGTAAAAAAAAAAACAACATACATTTGGGCCCAGGGCTCCCAGTAAGTGATAATTTAAATATTTTTTCACCTGTTACCACTGCGGGCGTGTACTCAACAGTTTTCTTAAAATTTCATACTTTCAATTAATCAGAAATAGGAGAATTAGTAATTTTCAATTTATATATAGCCACTTGAAGTAAAATACATTTTTAGGGCCCCAGCCATATGAGCTGGAAATTTAAACGAAACCTGTTTTTGAAACTTGCCCATGTAATTTTGTGTACGTGTACTAAATTGTATTTTATTTTGAAGTGTTGATTTTGTTAATAATTCTCATTTTTTAAAAAAAAGTACATTCGGGCCACCGGCCCCCTATGAGTGAGAATTTTAAAAAGTCTTTTTGCAATTATTTTCGAGAAAGTGTGCACAACAACTTCCAAATGTTTCGTATTTTAAAATATTGACAATTAGAGATGAGTTGGTTTTTAATATAAGAAAAAACTGCATTTCTGCCCCCGGACCCCCTTTTGTTGGAAATTTAAAATCATTTTTCGCAAATTATCGTTCGGAAAGTGCACTTAACAACTTGCCAAAGTTTCATGCTTCTACTTATCCGTGAAATAGGACAATTAGGTATTTCCGTTTTTATATATATTTCATATAAGGAAAAAAAAACAACATTTGGACACCCAGCCCCAGAAAAAGATAATTTAAATATATTTTGCCTGTTACCATTCACAAAATGTACTTAACAATTTCCTAATATGTCATGCTTGTGCCTCGTTGGTAAATACGAAAATTTGTGATTTTCATTCTTTATATAGCTCAAATAAGGAGAAAAAGCTTTTGGGCCAATGGCGCCCATTATAGAGAATTTATGGAACAAAACATGTTTAACAACCTTCCCCATAAGATCCTGTGTATGTTTTCCAAATTTCACTACACTGGGTTGTCTGGATCTTGAGTTATGAGGGAACAGACAGACAACAAATGTGTCTTATATATATATATACTAGAGGCAAGTACTTGGCTTCACACGGGTTTTAGATATGGTTTTCTGTAGAAGCTTACTATACTGTTTATTTGCATGAAGTAAAGGGGTACATTTATCTTAAAGCAGGTCAAATACAATTGCCTATCAGAAAAGCATAGTGTCTGCAATTCTATACCAGCAATCCCAAGACTCTGACACACCAGTTAAGACGGCACCATCGTGGTAGTGTAATTAACAATTTTCCAAATTCCCATTATTCCAAATAGTAGAATTAAAATTTTTCAATTTTTATATAGCTTATATGAGAAAAAAAGCAAAGCAACAACACTATATTTGGGCACCAGGCTCCCAATAAGTTTTATAAATAGTTTTTCGCCTGTTACCATCGCAGAAGTGTACACAACAACTTTCAAAAATTTCATGCTTCTACCTACTCGGACATAGGAGAATTAGTGGTTTTTAAATTTTATAAACGCCAGCACCACATAAGCAGGAGTTTTTAAAAATTTCTTTGTTAATTTTCACCGTTAGTGCCTCCTCAACAAATTTCCAAACTATTATGCTTCTACCGTCACCAAAAATTAGAGAATACGTGATGAGACTTTTTATATCAGAACAAATACATTTGGGCCCTGGCCCCCAGGGCAGTGATTTCTTTTTACTCCTCTTACTATTACGGATATGTATTGCTAATCTTCCCAAAGTATCATGCTTCTACCTAAACGGAGACTTAGTAATTTTTATATCGCTCATATAAAGTAGAAAACTACATTGGGCCCCGACCTACTTTAAGAGATAAGTTAAATATGTTGTCACCTATTACCATTGGAGATGTGAAATACAGCTCATTTAAGGAAAAAAATACATTTGGGCACACCAGCCCTGAGATAGAATTCTAAAAGACTTTTTCTCAATTTTTGTTGGGAGATAGGGCTCAAAAACGTATAAAAGTTTCATGTCTTAACGTATATGGTAAATTTGTGAATTACAGATAAGACAGTTTTAATATAAGAAAAAAACTACATTTTGGCCTTTAGCCCCCAAGAATAGGGATTCTAAAATTCTTTTTTGCAAATTTGCGTTAGGAGAGTGTACCTAACAACTTCCCAAAGTTTCATTCTTCTACCTACACGGAAATAGTCGAATGGAGGATTGTAAGTATTTATATAGCGTATATTAGTATTAAAAAAACTACATTTTGGCCCCCGGCTCCCCTTGAGTGGGAAGTTTAAAATTCTTTCTCGCAAAATATCGTCGGGTAGCGTACTTAACAACTTGCCAAAGTTTCATACTCCTACCTACACGGGAAATTAGTGATTTTCAATTTTTATATAGCTCATATTGGGAAAAAACCTTTGTGCCTCTGGACCCCAGAAAGTGATAATATAAATATATTGTCGCCTATGATAATTTGGGAAATATACTAAACAATATCCTAAAATTTCATGCTTCTGCCTACTCAGGAAATAGGAGAATTAGTTATTTTCAATTTTATATACCTCAAATAACGGGGGCAGGGGGAACGTTTTTTGGCCCCCGGCCCCCATGAGTGGGAATTTAGGGAACGATTGCCATTATTATAAAGAGAGTATGCTCAAGAATTTCCAAAATTTTCATGGTTTTACCTATACGGTTATTTGAGAATTAGTGATGAGTGAGTTTTTAATATAAGAAAAAACTACATTTGGGTCCCTCGGCCCCCAATGAGAGGGAAGTTTAAATATTTTTTTTTTGCAAATTAGCGTTAGGAAAGTGTACTTAATAACTTCCCAAAGTTTCATTCTTCTACCTACACGGGAAATAGTCGAATGGGGGATTGTAAGTATTTATATAGATAATATTTGTACAAAAAAAAAAAAAAAAAAAAAAAAAAAAAACCTACATATGGGCCCCCGGCTCTCCATGAGTGGGAAGTTTAAAATTCTTTTTCTCAAAATATCGTCGGGGTAGCGTACTTAACAACTTGCCAAAGTTTCATACTTCTACTTATCCGTAAAATAAGATAATTAGTGATTTTCAGTTTCTATATATAGTTCATATAAGGGAAAAAACTATATTTGGGCTCCCGCCCCCAAATGAGTGGGAAGTTTATTTGTTTTTTTGCAAATTAGTGTTAGGAGATTGTAATTAATAACTTCCCAAAGTTTCATTCTTCTACCTACACGGGAAGTAGTTGAATGGGGGGTTTTCATTATTTATAGAGCTTATATTGGTACAAAAAAAAAACACCTACATATGGGCCCCCGGCTCCCCATGAGAGGGAAGTTTAAAATTCTTTACTCAAAATATCGTCGGGGTAGCGTACTTAACAACTTAATAAAGTTTCATATTTCGACTTATCCGTAAAATAAGATAATTAGTGATTTTCAGTTTCTATATATAGTTCATATAAGGGAAAAAACTACATTTTGGGCCCCGGCTCCCAGTAAGTGATAATTTAAATATTCTTTCTACCTGCTACCACTGCGGAAGTTTACTAAACAATTTCCTAAAATTTCATGCTTCTGCCTCCTCGAGAAACAGAAAATTTCTTGATTTTTCATTTTTTTTGTATAGCTCAAATTAGGGAAAAAAAGTTTTGGGGCCCCCGGTGCCCATGAGTGTGAATTTACGGAACGAAACCTATTTAAGAACCTTCCCCATATAATTGTGTGTACGTTTAACAAATTTCACTTGACTGTGTTGTCTGGATCTTGAGTTATTAGGGAACAGACAGACAGACAGACAGACAGACAGACAATAAATGCGTCTTATATATATATATACGAGCAAAATACCCGTGCTACGCTATGGGGTAGGCACAATAAGAAGAACTTTATTTAGTTTTGTGTCTCAAATTCTCCTTAAAAATGAATGTAAACGCATCTGGAAATTAAGGTAGTGATAAATCAAACCCCTTCTTAATAAAAACAACGATATGTGTGTCGAGAAAAATAAAAATATTATTAATTTAAATATTAGCCATCAATTTTGGTATTTCTTCTTTAACATAGCATCATCATTATCATCTTTGGGCTCTACAGCCCATACAGGGCCCTGGCTTGCTCCACCACATCGTTCCAGCTACAGCCCTTGTAGGAACCTGGACTGCTCAACTACAGCCTTCCATTCAGATCGATTGATGTTTTTTTTTTCCACTATGCTCGAACCCCTTTAATAACGCATACTATGTACTCTACAAAATCTAACAGGCAAGGCTCTCTTTCTTTTCGAGTGAATCAAAAAACGAAAACAATATCTTTTCACATGATTTCCTTGGTTCTTAGACTAAACACCCATTTCATTGAATGTCTAAGCATGAAATTATTTCAAGACGAATAGGATATTTTTAGCCAGATATTATTTGTAAATATTGTTGCTTCGGAAGAGTGGAAAATATGGTGTGTTTTTTTTCAAGGCACATGTTCCTTTAAAGTGAAAAAACAAAATAAGAGCAATGCTTCTTTTTTAGAAAATGGTGAGAAATTGATCTCCTTGTAAATTTTATGTCAATCATTATATATTCCCGCACATTTTTTCTAATAGTAACAATTCATTTTATATCAATCTTTATTCCCGTTGTATAGTATTCATCTGATAAACTCCAAACAGTTTGGCACAAAATGAGTTGTTGTCAGTGTGTTTTTGCGACATAACTCGCACTTTCTTACGCTAGATCCTATTTATAAGTCGTAACCCCGTGATATTTCTTTACACTTTACAAATAACTATTTCAAACTGAATTTAATTTTAATGCATACAAATATTAAATTATTTTTATACCAAAAACTAAATTTAAAAAATATATATACAAACAATAATAATAATAAAAGTCTACGGTGTAAATAGAAAGGGGTCGAACCGTCCGTGGTCGAATTGGCCGGGTCAAAGCGTCTGGGGTCGAAGTGTCTCTAATTCTTTATATTAATATATATTTTTTTAAGGATTTAATGTTGTTCTTTGCCTGCATAAAGTTCACTGAAATATCAAAAAATCATACCAGCTTGCAATATGTTTCCGATAATATATTACAATAGTGAAAACAATTATGAGACGTAAAATCAAACAAATATGAGTGGTTTAAGAAAAATACTGGTTGTCTTGTTAGAGGCGCAACATTAGCAGACATAGAAATAACCAAATCATACACATATACGCACATAGCCCCTCCCCTCCCCCACACAAACACAAACTTGCACCAATAGACAACTCTACAGTTTTAACCAAAGCACGCACCATAATATTGCATTATTCTAGCAATAAGTCTTTTTTAAAGTACTCTTTTTCATTCATCTACCAATTAATCCACATCATCAATTCCTTTTCTGTTTATACATGAGCTTTATTTAGGACAACTCAATTTATTTTGATTGAGCTGTTTAATACGTATGTGATTGGGATGGGTAGGGTTTTGAAGGTTTTTTAATATTGTCTATTTGTTTAAAAAACACGTTGAATCGCAAGGTTTGGGTTAAAATTTTACACTGCTGGTTTTCTTGATGTTTGCAAAAAGGATATTATTAGTGGCTAAGAAATATTGCCACTGAAGGCTCGGCAATATTATAAACTCATGACCCAAGAAATGAAAAGCACCCTTCAAATAGATCCCTGATCGTTTAAATTCAATACGAATTTCCTCAATGTCAGTTTATAATGAAATCGCTCCAAAACACTTACTTGTATTAAGTAAGCACCTAAGAGAAATGCATCTTCCTCCTAACATATATTTGCAATTGTTTTTATGATAAATCACTCGTTGAATGCTTCAAAAGCGGTTCTGTGTTAAGTTTACAATAATAATTAAGAAATTTCATTTTCTCTAATTTTGACCTGTTATAAGCCCGTTTAAAATTTGCCTCTATCCGATTATATACATAGATGTATGAAAGCTTATGTTAAAATGTAAAATTGATATTTCGTCTGCAATTAAATAATTTCTTCACATTTATTTCTATAGTTATTTGACAGTGGCTTAGAGAAATTAGTTTGACCCATCTTCGTGTGATTTTATTATTGTAAAATACAATTTAAAATTTTAGAAAGTTTCCATTTTCTTTAAAATTAATATGCGCCAAGTAGCCTCAATCTTACCCAATTACATAATATAACTATAAATAATGCAATTTCAATAGCAACTATACGTTCTTTTCACTGTTTATTTTCCATTGTAGCAATTCATGGGAGCAATCGTCCAACTAATGCTCAAGGGCTCTTTTCTTCTAAAATGAAACAGAAAGTAAAACCATCTCTGAAAACATTATTGGAGATATATCTTCTCATTAACAGTTTTTAGTCACATTTAATGACTTCTCGTTAGCTTTTATTCAAGCACCCACGAAGAACGAATCGGCAGAAACTTGTGTTCATAAAATTAACGGAATATTTCATAACCCAGTACATAATTTTAACTATACATAAACCATTACATTGTAACGTCTTTTCAATCCTAAACTTCGCCTTTAGCAATCTATGAAATAAATCGATATTTCACAAGTAATACAAACACACACGCACACACACACATACATGAACACACTCGCACACATGCTTATTCACACACTCGGATTATCAACATAAAAAGTAACATCAAATAAATTAATATAATAAAAGCTTCATGACGCCACTTCATTTTATTTACGGTGAGCAAAACCACACGCTCTGGTAATCTCAAAACCAAAATCATTATGATTTTACGTAGATATTTTCAATTTTAAAAAAGTAATCCAGTGTTGCGGGACATAGGAGATCTACACGGACGGAAATGCGCCTTAGCGCATCATATAATAGATATACTAGAGGCAAGTACCCGGCTTCTCACGGGTTTTAAATGAGGTTTTCTGTAGAAGCGTACTATACTGTTTATTATACTGTACATTTATTGTAAAGCAGGTCAAATACAATTGCCTATCAGAAACGCATAGTGTCTGCAATTCTATACCAACTATCCCAAGACTCTATCACACCAGTTAAGACTGCACTATCGTGGTGCTGTAATTTACAATTTTCCGAATTCCAATTATTCCAAATAGCTGAATTAAAGATTTTCAATTTTTATATAGCTTATATGACTATAAATACAACACTATATTTGGGCACCAGGCTCCCAATAAGTGTTGTAAATAATTTTTTTCTAATGTTACCATCGCAGAAGTGTACTCAAAAACTTTAGAAAACTGCATACTTCTACCTACTCGGACATAGGAGAGTTAGTGGTTTTTAAATTTTATAAACGTTGGCCCCGCATGAGCAGGTATTTTATCATTTTTCTTTGTTAATTTTCGTCGTGAATGCCTCCTCAACAAATTTCTAAACTTTAATGCATCTACCGTCACCGAAAATTAGAAAATACGTGATGAGTCTGTTTTTATATCAAATAAATTTGGGCCCCGGCCCCCAGGGAATTATTTTTTTTACTCCTCATACCATTGCTGTAATGTATTTCTCAACTTCCCATGTATCATGCTTCTACCTAAACGGGAAATAGAAGAATTAGTAATTTTCACTTTTTTTTTTAAACGCTCATATAAAGATGAAAACTACATTTGGCCCTGGCCCCCTTAGATATATATATATATATATATATATATATATATGTATATATTTATATATATATAAAAGACGCATTGTTTGTTAAGTGCTTCTGCCTATTCCTACATGTTTTTTGTTTCCATTGCTTTTGCGTAAATTCCCTTTTTGTACTAAAGATATAGGCGTAGTCAGGGTTCTTTGTGTTTTGTTGGTTTGTAAATAATGATTTAATAGTGCGTGATTTTTAGGATGTGTGTTGTTTCATGTTAATGGCATTAAAAGTCTTGTGATTATTATTAAGAATCAGATTAAATATCTCATTTTCGGTGAGTGTAGGATTAAGTTTAAGGCTTAAGTCACGTAGAATTGAGATTTTACTGTTATTATTATACTACTGTAAATTCATGTATAAGTTATTTAAAGTGTGTGTCTTTTGTTGTTGTTGTTTGTTTGGTTTTTTTTTTGGTTCTAATTATTAAAATAATTTCAATTTAAAGTTAGCCTTGAATTTATAAATTATGAGTTCTACACCTAGTAATCTAAGTTATTTAGAAGGTTTATTGGTGCTTTTATTTTATTTAAACAGTTAGAGTTAGGAGAGTTTAAAAGAAATAACTACAATAAATGGCTGCCTACTTACGGCTTAGTAATTTTGGTATAAAAATAGAATATATAATATAAAATTATTAAACAATCAATATTGTTATCATATTAATAAAGATTAGTTGAGAGTTTTCGTTCTTTCCGTCTGGTATTCGGGCGTGGATAGGTTCCCTGAAGAAACCAGGAAAGCCAACACTTTATCATCATTTAAAACTCTAGTAAGAATACAGGATTAAGTACAAACCATAGAAATACGTAGGACGCAATAATCTCCTGTACAGAAGGAGCGTCTGTAACATATAAGATAAGATAAGATAAAAGGATCTAGTACTATGGTTTTTTGAAAAACAAATAATATATAAAAACTTATCTCTTGTAGAAATGTTGACCGCTCAAACCCGGAAATTTGTAATTATCATAATATCAATATTTTTGTTTTTTAGAGAATCTTTTTAAGATTATTTCATTTTAACAGAACGGCTTACACAAATAAATCAAACCAACTGCTTGTCTATTGTATATCTGTTTTCAGTTTACATTTTTTAAAAAAAAATCATTTCAATTTTGTTAATGTTGTACCACGCAAAAATTGAAATGATTTTGTTTGTGACTTCTTCCTTTTTCAGAGAGATGATCTCACAAGTAAAGTCATGGTTTTATCCAGCAACGTTACAGAAATAAGTAGGTATATCTCTCTGTGTTATATAATCATGAACCATAACATTTTGGAATTTATATTTCAACTAAAAAAAACCATTATTATTATTTTTTAAAACATATTTAGTCGAACACAGTTATTTCGATGGCCTAAGGATTAAAAAAAAGCGTCGAGATAACCAAGCATCAAGATAAACAACCAATATGGTGGCAAAATATTAAAATCTGCATGAAATTTCTTTATGTACTTGATGCACGTTAAGAAATAAGAATGTACAGGCACCTGGTTTTTAGTTTTTTTTTATATTATTACTTTTTTTAAAATGTGGTTTGTTTGTTTTAAACAAAATAAAGTTGCCTTTATTTGTTTGATGAATTGATCAGAATTCTATAAAAATTTACATACATAGTTGCTAAAAACAAAAGGCACGTTTACCAACTGCTCATTGGTTTAATCTGGACCAGTTAACCTCAACTTTAATTTAGTTAGTATATTATCTTATCACCCGAAGTTAATTTTTGTTGTGTTACAGCAGAATACCAGAGTGAACACGCGAGCGACCGTGACATCAAAGCGTTTTCTTAATAACAATATTCCGATATATAACTAATATAAAAATACTCGTCATCACTGTTAGTGGAGTTCACTAAGTAACAATTTTTAATGTAAAAAAGTATTGGCATAATAAACGAAGCATAGTACCAGAAGTAACATCGCCGAGAAGTGAACACAAGCAGGCTGTTACGTCACGAGCAGATCTTGTAAGGTGATAATTTAATGCCTTCCCCTTTCGTGTTTCCAAAAAATTTAAGAAAATACGTATCGGACAGCAAAACGGGCTTTTCTATCAAGGATTAACCGGTTCGCAAAAGCAAACTGACTTGACCACAACTGATAATCGAGATAACCAACATTAAGTGGCTAATTTGGCGCTCCTTTGTACTCCAGATATTAGGATTCGGCGACATAAAAGAATCGATATAACCGATGAGAAATTGCTTAGACAAAGAGAAAAATAGGCGGTTACACTTCAAAAGCGTCGACTTAATAGGCTTGGCATGATAACCGAGGTCGAGATAAGTGGGTTTGACTGTAATTTTTTTTTTAATCCACCTTATATAAACTGGTATTTAATATTTTGCAACCTTATGGTAACAAGGACTGAGGAGCATATATGAGCGGAGTGTGTTTATTTGTAAAACTACATTCTATTCTCCCCCTATCTCAGAAGTCGCGGGCGGGCCTACTTTTTCAATAATTTTTCTTACATTAAAAATTTATTTACAAATAATAAAACAGTTTAACATATGTTGGTACACATTACACCCGGATGCATTAAAGCGAAATTCAACAATTAAATATTAGTTAGGATTTATCATTATTTATTTATTAATAATGATTTTTTTTTTAATATTTTTTTTTTACAAAGAAAGACAATTTTTTAAATATTTTAACTCATTGCATACACTGATTTAAAACATGAAAAATGTGTCTTTAGTTTGTGAAGAATTTTTAAAAAAAATTATTATAATCAATAAATCGTGATAAATATATACTAATGTTTTGACACATGTTAATTTTAAAAAAATAGAGTGTATTTTTATTTTGTCTACCCCGAAGATCTTCAAACAATTTTAATTCCTTGTATTGTCTTTCCAATAATTTGCCTTAACTTTCATGTTGGCATATAAACTTTTTTTTTTACAGAATCTAAAGGCTGTCGACCGAGTGTAGGATTCTATGCTTTTAAACTGTTAAATCCTACTTTGGCATATTTCAATTTAAAAGACTTTAACAGAGTACATGGTAATTATGGGAAGCACTTTGATCCAAAATCTGGAAAATTCAAAGCTCCAGTCAGTGGCTTATACTTGGTTAGCATCAATGCAAAGCTTGATGGGGAAAATGACATTGATGTTATAAGACATGGGCACTCTAACGTTACAGCTGTTTGTTCCACAATAGGACAACAAACCATCACTTTTTGCTGTGAGCTTAATGAAGGGGACACAATTCATTTGAATGTACAAGTAAAAAAAGGGGCAGCCAAAAACTGGGTTGATTTCTCTTGTTACTTGATAAACGGATTTTGAAAACAATCAAGGTTCTCTTTTTACTTAACTCATTATCTTAGTGTTTTAATTTGTTTATTTTCAGTAACCATTATTTTGATTACCTATATTCAGCATTAGAAATTTTCAACAGGTAAAATTTTAATAGTGATAATTGTATGAGCTCTTTGAAATCAGTAACATACATATTAAGATAAGTTTATATAATGCCAAAGAAAAAAAATATTGCCTAAAGATCGTGTATTTAATTGTAAGTTTAACGGCCGAAAATTACAAACCGTAATTTATTTATTTATTTTAAAATAAATTTAATTTCATTTTAAATGTGTCATAATTATCATTAATTTATGATGAGTTACAGTTATTTATTTCATTTTATTACTATTTTTTTTTAATTATAAAAAATTACGTCTTTTAAAAAAAAAAATTAGCAGCAATATTAAGGTTCGCTTTGCCTCTCTGGGAAACTGGTTATGCAGAAAAAACTAAATAGACTCTTTGTGACTTACACATTTTATGAGGACGATCTATGCTGGTAATTTAAAAAATCAAGTGATGTAAGGGACCTGAGATTCCAAAGTTTTAAAGTTTTTTACGTAAACTAAGGTGGTGAACTTTGTCAAATGCTTTTGAGAAGTCTAGTAATATTGTATCTATTTGATCATTATTATCTAAGCCTTTTGATAGATCATCTATTAGACCTATCAATTGTGTTTCACATGATCTGTTCTTTCTAAAGCCATGTTGGTGTGGGCATAAGGCATTATATTTGTCAAGGTGGCTAACTATTCTGCTATATATTATGTGTTCCAGTAATTTATAGGTGATACTAGTAAGTGATACAGGTCTGTAATTACCAGGGTCGGACTTATGACTTTGTTTATTTTTAAGTTTTTTAGGAGTGAATGTATACCTATCTCATCTACAGTTATGTTACCTATATCTTCCATTTTTTTAAAATTTATTGAAATTTCCATGTCGCCTGAGGCAGAAAATGATGATGCAAATATGTGTTAAGGATATTAGCTTTAGTCTCATTATCATTATAAGTTTTATTATTTTAGTCTTTTAGTGTGGCCATACCTGAAGGCTCCATTCTGTATGTGACAAGTGTCTGTGATAATGTACAGTTCATTTGGAATTTTTGTGTATTATGTAGACTAGTAGTAGGCACTTTTGTTTATTACTTTTTATAATGATTATAAATCAAGGTAGATTAGGAATATGTTTTTAATGTTTTATTATCTTTATTATTAAAATCATTTAAGAAGTTACGATTAATCAATAATCTAATATATATATAATGTAAAGGGCTGCGAAAACGATTAATTTTTCGATTACTCTGTAAAGTTTTTTATCGATTCAAATTATTTAAATCGATAAAATAGCGATTAATATAATAGAAAGTCTTTAAAACAATGTATTAATAAAAAAAATAATTATTAATAATTAATAGCAGTTTTTTTTTTTACGCTCAAATTTATCGATTTAAAAAAGATTAAAGTGTTAACGTTTAAAATAAGCTGTTTCTATAAGGAAAATGACATAAAAATAAATTAAACAATGTTTTAACTTAATTAATACTAACAAAATTTAAATTCATTGACATTATATTGAACTACTTATATTTAAATATATCTCCTAAAAATAATAAATATTTTTTTTATAAAGACTTAAGTTATGGGCATTTTAAAAAATACCCTAAAAGGGCACAAAATATAAAGGAAAACAAAATATTGAAAAAAGTGATGATGAAGTTTCATAAAAAAGAAAAAAAATCTTTTGCACCACTTAGCATAAAAAGATTATTTTTGTGTTTTTGTTAATAATAAAACAATTTCTATATAGTCTAGCTACTGAATTACTTTTTTATTTTGATATTTCCATTCAAGAGCCTAAAATGTAATGCATAATTTAACTTATTTTTTTATTGCTAACAATATTTAAAAATGCATACTAATTTTAAAATTTGTAAAAGTAAACAATAAGTTGAACCAAAAGTAGTAATATGTTAATTACAAATACAGATTTATAACACTATTTTTACATTTAAAAAAATAATTGTAATTGCAATAATGTTACAAATAGGTGACCGGACATGTGAACACAAGACAAGTGAACACTAGACAACTGAACACAAGACAACCGAACACTTGACATGTGAACACACGGACAAGTGAACACACAGACAAGTGAACACACGGACAAGTGAACAC
>MUZC01003651.1:159696-222828 GCA_002072015.1 Radix auricularia
GTCATAGTCATACTAACTAATATTAGTACTAGTCATAGTATAGTATAGTACGGTAAACACTGATTATTGAGTTTAACAGCAAAAAAAAAAATAGGCATCAATAAGAAATCGAACCCCGGACCTGCAACGTAGCGTACTATCTTACTATCAATATGACCAAACAGCCACACATTTACTGATGAGATTTTTAACCTTATAAAAAAAATGTTACCAAGAATAGCAATAACCGGAAGTGAACTAGCGCGCAGATTGCGAATAGGGTTTGAAACCTATTCGCAATGCGAATAGTCACTTCGATTAAATAAGTTATTTATTATTTAAACTCAAATTATTAATTTAACTTATTATTATATTATCATTTAGTTTCGCAATTTAATTGCAGAGGACAACGCAGTTTTCGATTAGGAATGTTGCTACTAATACTAATACTATTATAGTAATAGTACTAAACAAAACGTTTCGAATTATTACTTCTTCAAAATATTTTCTATTATTTTTGTGTTCACTTGTCCGTATGTTCAGTTGTCTGTTGGTTCAGTTGTCTTGTGTTCACTTGTCTTTGTGTTCACTTGTCTGTGTGTTCACTTGTCTGTGTGTTCACCTGTCGAATGTTCAGTTGTCTTGTGTTCACTTGTCGTGTGTTCGCTTGTCGAGTGTTCAGTTGTCTGGGAACCTTACAAATATAATCTTGTTTACAAGTCTTTGGACCTTCATGTAACATGCCTTGAAATAACACTTGAGAAATAATACTTACCAATATTTTCCATTGTTAATATTATGTGTTTTTTTCCATTGTATGCATAACTTTGATTTTCATTTTTGTGTATTGCTTTTAAAAAACAAAATTTAGTTCAGAATATAGTCTAGCTTTTTTTTTTTTTCTCTCAAAATTTCTTTAAGACTGGGGAAATACCTCAATTTAAAAAAAGTCAATTGCCTGTTTTTGTTACTTCCCTTGAAATTTTCAGTATAATACGTCATAAATCTTAATTTTTGCTTTAATCAAAATTATCGATTAATTATTCGGTAATTTTTCAAATGTTAACGATTAAATTAAAATTAATCGACAGCAGCCTTAAAATGTCATATCTCTAGAAAAATTAAATAAATAAAGTGTCTATTTTGCTTGTCTGTCGATTTCTCTGTAATGAAATATTTTAAATAGATTTCTCTGAAGATTTATTGAGAATATTTTTCACTTTGAGAAAAGAGTGCATGATTCAAGTTTTGATTAAATAGAAATAAAATTATCATCTTAATACTGGTGGAATATTTATTTTATTATTATCATATTTTTATTTATTATTTTTGTTTGAGAACTCTTAGCCATTTTTTTTTCTGCTGAACACCAGGGGTAGCCAGACATTTAGAAATTGACAACCATTTAGGAACCAGAAATAAATTTTGAGAGCAGCCTTGAAGCACCATGTGTCATTAATGCTTGCAGTAATCCTTTTAAAATATTGCTCATAATGTAATGGGCACACACAAGAGCAGCCTGAAGAATTAGGGCGTGGTTTTGGCAACGGTTGATCTACACTCCACACCTATTAAAACCCAAAAACTTATATTTTGAGAGTGTTTGAATATTTCTACCCCCTGACCTAAAACTACAAGGTCTTCCTTTCAAACAGCTGACAAACTGATCTACAGACTACCGCACCTAGATGAATGTAGCCCAGGGGCGCAACTTGGGTTGATGTAAACCAGTGCGGTAGTTCATGGTGTCTCCGTACATTTGTCTTACAGCATATACTTCTCTCGAGTCCGATAGTGCCAAATAAACAGTAACATACACAGTTTTACTATTTGAATTCGACCCTTGTGTTGGTGTCAACCACAGCAGTAGTTAATGGCGTCACCGTATTATGTCTAACGCCATAGACCTCCTTCGAAAATAACGAGAAGATACACAGTTTTATAATTTGGTGTCCCTTTATGGGATTGTGTTACCCAATGCAGTCCGAAAACCCACGCAGTTACCCTAGGGACGCCAGGGAGTTAGGCTACATAAAAAATGGTGAAGACAAAAGACCTATTTAGTATACTCTACCTCAGTGCTTTTCAAACTTCGATAAGTAAAAAATTGCACAAACAATACTGTAACTCACTAATTAACACAAATGCGTGTACTTAATTGTTATTTAAAATACTGGGTATAAATAAAATAGTTCAGAGGATTCTCTAAATTAATTTTAAAAACATCTAAGCTGTCACTGGGTTTCCATTCGGTAACTAATACAGTGAGGAAAGACAAGGTTGTTTTGATATGTTCTCAAAGTGTTTTTGACCATTTTTAGTTTTTAAAAACTACGATTCCCGGATCAGTTTGCACTTGGCTTTTGTACCACTCAACGCAAATGTGAAAAATTGCGCCCCTATATCATTACAATTTAAGTATTCTTTTAAAAAATGGTATATGGCTTGTCATGTTTATTAACGAACATTCAAAATTTAATTTAAAAAAAAACAACAACACTTTAACTTAAACTACAACACCGTAAATAGCCTAAATACTTTTAATTAAATTTAACTCATAATAATTTCTTAGTCATAAGAAATCAAAGTAGATCTACTTGAACTTGTAAGTTTTTGATTATTTTCTTGTCTTTAATCTACTTATAAAATGGTGTTTTTTGTTTTTTTTTAATTTTTTTATCTCTATTTATTTATGATTTTTTCAATCTTTAAAGTACATAAAAATATTTTTTTTCATCACTGATATTTTATACCAGCTGTTTATATCCAATTATTCTACAGCTCTTAAAATTATTGTGAAATCTTTGCAATTTCCTAAATTTTAGAAGGATTAACATCTTTTAGTTCATACATTTTATATAGAAAATAGAAGTAACTATTGTGATTTGGAAGCTAAAAAGTATTTTCTTTTTTTTAAATGTGACACCAGGGTCAACCATGTTGTAGAACAATTCAATGTATGTTTCTTGTGCATTGATAATGAAATCGCACAGATTTTCATCAAATCTCTTTCTCCCACAAACTCAGTATCTAAGTTTTAAGTAATTTTTGTATCTGCTTCACTGCTTCTATTTTAGGAAACTTTTTGAAAGAATCAACATAAAGGCATAAAGTTGACTGTTGGACGATAAATTATTAAAAGAAAAATTTAGCTTCTCAAAAGCCTTATTTCCAAGGCAATATAATAATATTAGCTCTCCATTCGTTTACTAACTAGTTTGATATGATAAAAAACCTCACCCCATTTGACAACAGTACAAACAAATTTAAATTCTTGTATTTAAACGTAATTAGTCCAGATTATTCATTTTTTATTGAGCTATCTACATTCTATAACAGAATGGTCAATCTGAAAGTCTATGCAGAAAATGTATGTACAATTTTTGTACAATATAAAAAAGTAAGTAATTGGCTCTTTCTGATTTTAATTAGGTAATATATATTTTATCACCAGCATAAGAGAGTAGCTACCACAAGTTATAAAAAAATCACGGGGTTTGCTGTTTCTCATTTGTGCTTGTACCAAGTAATATTCTTATTTATTTTTTCAACATTTTTTCAATCAGAAGAAGGAACCAAAATTCTTCGTGTACGCAGATGTCTACTAAACTAAACACATATTCTTTGGACCTGAGATCTAATCTCTTAAGCCCTTGCTATTACTTGGGCAATCTGCTCCATCTGTTGAACTGTGCCATACAACAATGTCTGAACGTAGGACTCCCCTGCCCCCCTAACCTCCCCGGCTATGTCAAGCGCGGGACATGACGTCAACAAGTGTGTGATCGTCTCAGAGGCTTGGCTGCAATGGCGGCAATTGGGGTCCCTGTTGTGATCCAGCCTGTTAAAATAAGATTTGGTTGGGCAATGCTCGGTGCGCATTTGGGTCACCAAACTTTGTTCCCTTCGTTTTAGACCCCACCACTGGTCTGATCTGCTAGGCCTGGGCATGCTAGCGAATACCCCTCTGGCTGTCGCTCCATCTTCCCACTCAAGGTACCACTTTTTCCTGAAGTGGTCCATTAGCCACGTCTTTGCACCAAGTTATGTGACTGGGGCATATGGTTGGGGTTCGGCTGCTCCAGCCTTTGCCAGCGAGTCTGCTATTTCACTGCCTTCTACATTCACGTGGCTAGGGATCCACTGCACTGTGACCCTGCCACTAAGTCTCTCGAGTCTGCCCACGTCCTCCAAGATGGCATCGACTAGGTGGGTGCTACGTTTCACAGACAGCAGGACCTCTAGCGCCGATCTCGAGTCACAAAACAAGACCGTGTCGAAATCTACTAGTTCCGACCCTTGCAGTGTCAGGTGCACACTTTCCAGGGCCCTGTGAATAGCTTCAAGCAGATGTCTACTTGATCAATCGAAACAAACATTATAACGAAGGTAATTTTTACTCAAATCAGGTGTGCAATATGAATAATTGTGTAATCATTATCATTTTGGTTTCAAGCTTAGCAGAGCGTGTGGTGTTACTAGACGCAAACTATTATATAGATCTAAGGTCATTGTTTGAGCTTATATTTTAATTTTGAACAAGGGAACGATATAAAAGAGCCATTAATAGCTTGGCTGACCCATGCAATAACATTCAGGTAAGTTACTTGGGCTTTTGAAAAAAGTAGGTACCATTGTCTTCCCACAAAAACGTAGTCATCACATATTTGCACTGGCTCGTTAATTTTCCGAACCAAAAATATATTTTTGTTCCAATCAGTTATCGAAAGTCGAAGCACGAAATTGCGAGGGCTGAGTGTAATCTCAATTTCTCTCATTTTAAAAAGTGAAATTGATGTAAGAATTGAAAATTCCAGTGTTTAAATTGGCAGTAAAATAAACACCCTATGAATTTATGTGGTCATGTTCTTATCGTGTATGGTTAAAGCAGTAAAATAGATTTAGGTTTGTTTTTTTTCGGGGCTTCCTAGGTCCCATTTATATATTTTTTTTTAAAAGTTTGTCGGCACCTGATTAGCTCTTAGATTTTAGGCCGTGGGGTACACATGAACACAGGTACATTATCAATGTTTATGACCCATTTACCTAATTAAGACGGCCTTGCAATCAATAGCCTAAATTTTAGTGATTAACGTTTGTGTCTCATGTAAATTTATTATTAGTGTTGGTTTTTCCTTTTCATTTCACATATTTAAAAACAAAAATTGGTCGGCTGCTCACTTTAAAAGTGACATTGACCACAGGTCACTTATGCCCAAAAGCTATTATTATTTTCAATATAGTTTTGATTATTGGAAATATCCACTAAATTTCTCCACAGAGTGAATGCTTTTCTATGAATTTGGGATTTCCCAATTAAACTTGTTGACTATGATTATAATATTGTAAAACGATAATAGTGAAAGTGTTTGTCTATAAGACGTTATTATTACTAAAGTCTAACAATCACTAATTGGTTTTTTTCTGTTTTGGATTCAGATTGTACATCTACAGATTAAACTTTAAATAAATCTTTTTAAGGAGAATATATTCTCCAAAATAAAATAAATTGAATTTTGAAACTATCAGGAATCACAAATTGCGAAAATGAACAGAAAGAAGGGCAACACACAAACACAAAGTCAAGTTATATTACAAAAAAATCAGAGATTTGTCCAATTCATCTCTCATCAACTTGATACACTGAAAGATGAGAGAAAGTCATTGCAATTGGCAGCTGATCAACACATAACACAGGTAGAATGTTATGGCATATAGTTGTACTTGTTAAAACTATTCCACAAAAGTTACTCCACGAAATATTATATTTCTTTGCTGTTTAAACTTAAAGTCTTATTGAAAGATTCAGTTGAAATTTTACACTAAAGGGAAGATATACACATCACATATTTGAAGTATGAAACTAATCAATACGTTTTTTTTATTTAAAAAAATGCTATGTCACATTAAAAACAATCACATTACAAAAATAATTTAATATATTTGACAATTTATACATAATTGTGGCCCCTGGCCAGAATGAATTAACAAGAGTTCAATTTGAAAAAAAAAACTACGTTTTTAATTGAAAAAGTTAACCTAAGGCAATTATTAACAAATATTTCTTCTTCTTTTTTTTAAAAATATAGTAATTTTTGTTTTGTATTGTTTTTACATTCAATGCAATTTCAGCTTGAAATCGTCGTTGATAATTGGGTTAATGGAGGACAAATCAACCAAGCAACGTTTTCTGATATTACCAGTGTGCTTCAACAATCAATTACATTTTTTATTGCCAAGTCAGAGGAAATCATAGGTAATTATTTACCAAAAAAAATATTTAAACAAATAAAACTTTCATCCTGTATTAATTTTTATTCTTTTTTAAATTCATTTACTTCTAATTACTAATGTTAAAACAAATGTTTAATTAAAAGGCAATGATTTAATCAAAGTAATTTAATGTTGTCTAAACACAACTAAGATATTGTAAACAAAATTTAGATATTTAAGTAGTTAAGAAAAAATTAATGTATTTTATTTCCAACAGATGAATTTGTTATTATAGATTTTTGTTAAATATAACACCTTTTTTAAATACAGCATAATTTTCAATAAATTTCTTTCCTTTCAAACATTGATATTTGTAAAATAATATGAATTGATGCATTAAACACACATTTTTCCTCAAGGTCTACAGTATAATGAGACAGCTAGTGAAGAGCAAATATCCTCAGTTTCATATAATGAAAATCTAAATCTACCTTGCCATACATCTGCAGTTAAATGTAAGCAAAGAGCAGAGCAAACAGATATGATGTTGAAAGAAAAGGAAGCTCATAATGAAGGTAATATGCCATTGTCTCAAGAAAATAAAAGGTTTTACATTTTGCATTTGTTTTAACTTTTCAGCATGACTTTGTTGCTTGTCTATTTGCCTCCATTGAGCTTTAACAATTTTCAATTTCAAATTCACGTTCAGGATATTACATGGTTTTAATTGCTTGATAGAGTTATCGCTTTTTCCATTCCTTGTATTGACAATCCAAACCGTGACAACTGGGTAGATTAAATACTTGAATGTAAGAAAACATACTTTTTTGAGTTATTGACATGACCATTTTGCATCACACAATTATCGCAGTTCTTTTTAAATGAAACTTTCATTAGCTTTAAGCTTAGTCTTATACACAATTGAACATGTTTCTAATTTTGCTTATAGGTACGGTATTAGAAAAAAACTATTCCCATATTTTTACAAGATTAACCATTCTAGAAGAGGCTGTCATATCAGTTAAAAAGAAATCAGAACAAGCTCAACAAAATCAAGAAAAGGTAGAGAAGATATTAGAAAATTTTCTAACTCAACAAGAAAATGTTCAAGAAAACATTACACAATTTGAGAACATAATCCAAGACAATAACTCAAATGCTGATAATTTGCTTGAAAGCATATCAAATATTGAAAACAGACTTAACAAATTAGATGAGGAAAAAGAATATATAAATATTAAAATAAATGAAGTGAATAGAGAGTTCACCTGCTTCAGAACTGAGACCCAAGATGGCCTCAAATCACTTGAACATTTCTCAAAGGAAGCCCACAGTACAACTGAACATTATAATGAAATGTCTTCTAAAATAAAGAAGCTGCAAGTCTCCTTGGATTTTATGTCAACTCAACACACAGAAGTGTGCGCAAATAATTACAGTCAAAACAAAGATACATTAGAAAAATTGGTAAGTATTATGATTGTTGATTTTTTATTGCTTTTTTTTTCTAGACTTTAACCTATTCTATTTTAAAAACAATTTTTTGTTTTAATTAATTTCTTATCATTCCTGAATTTTTAAACAAAATAAATTTTTAATTAATTATTCAGAAATACGTTTGTTATAAATATTAAAAAAATACATAAATTAAATATTTAAGGATGTTAAATTATTTAAAAATACAAAATCAAATTTAAAAAATGTATAAATAAAATTTATAAATTTTTTACAGAAAGCAATTTATTAAAAAATCTCCAAATTAATGTTAAGTGAATATTTTTGTTTCATCAAGTTTAAGATTTATAGGCAATAAAAATCTATCATAATTCAATCAAAAACGTATTATGCATCCCAGTTTTCTCTAATTTTTAACAATTTTTTAACCTGTCTGTACAATAATTGTATAGATATAATTTTATGAATTTTAAAATTTAAATTAATTTTATAATATATTTCTTTAATATATCTAAAAAATATCAAAAATAATTATATTTACCTGAGTATTAATTGATATATAAAAATTGTAAATTCTCTAAGTATATTGACAAATTGAAGGGAAAAAATGTTTATTAAGAAACAAATAACAAGTACAATGCAAATAATCCCTTCGTTATTTTATTAATACAAAATATATATTTGTCTTTAGGATTAAAAATTCCCAAATAATTATGTTATTATTTATTTTTAAATGAGTTATTATATATTACTAGTAGTTACTATATTATTGCATGACTAAAATCTTATTTTGGAAAAAAAAAATTAAAGTAAATTCTGTACTCTTGAAGTCACATTTCATACAATTTATTATTTTTCAGTATTAAATTGGATCTGCTTTCTATGGCTATTCAAAAACGCATTTAAATCAGTAAATAGATCTATATGCATTAAGAGAAATGGCGAAAAATAAATTATAAAATATTTCTTTTTTTCTCTTTCTCTGTTCAAATGTAAATTAATGTGTAACACTATTATTATTATTTATGAGAAAAAAATAAGGTGCGCATTTAAAAAGACAACTATATTTCCTTAATTCAAATCGTTGTACTTGTATTTGGATTGCAACTGTCAATAGGTCATGGTCATCTTACTAATTAATTTCCTTGTATTGGTAAGAAAACTAATTATAATACATATCATTTTTTTTTAAATCATAACATTCAGATTTTTAGTCTTAATTAATTATATAAATAAATCGTTACATAATTTTATTCTTTATCTGCGTTGTTTTGTTTTAGGTGGATCCTCTTAATAAGATTGTTTCATTTTAACAAAACTGCTTAGAAAGATAAATCCAACCAATTATTTGTTTATTGTATATCGGTTTTCAATTTATATATTTAAAAGCATAAATAGCATTGAATTGTTTTGTAATTTATTTCTTTTTAAGAGAGATGATCTCACAAGTAAAGTCGTGGATTTATCCAGCAAAGTTGTAGAAATAAGTAAGTATATCTCAGTATCTAATCAGGGACCAAGTATTTTTTTAATATATATTTAAATTAACAAAAACATTTTCTTTTTTAATGTTTAAAAACAATGTTAAGGACTGAAGGTAATGTATAAGGAGAGTGTGTTCCTCTGTAAAACTACACACTCTATTCTCCCCCTATCTGAGAAGTAGTGTCGATGTCTTCAGTGTGTTTTCTTACATTAAAAAGTTACTTACAAATAACAACACTGTTTACAATATGTTGGTACACATTACACTCAGATGCATTAAATTTAAATGTTAATATTTAAATATTTATCATAATTTATTATTATTTTTAAATTAATTTTTTTTTAATCATGTTTTAACTGGGTACATATTTTTACACATATTAATCTACAATTAGAATGTGGGTTTATATTGTCTACCCTTAAAACCATCAAATTTTTTTATTTAGTTTCTTGAAACGTCTTTCAAATATTTGCCTTAATAGACAAGTGTATGTTTAAACTCCTTTTCACAGAATCTAAATGCTGTCGACCAAGTGTAGGATTCTATGCTTATAGGACTATAAAACATTCTGAAATACTACTAGAATTACGAGACTATAACAAAGTGTATGTTAATTATGGGAATCACTTTGATCCGAAATCTGGGACATTCACAGCTCCTATCAGTGGCTTATACTTGGTTAGCATTGCTGCGAATCTGGATGAGGAAAATTTCATACATGTTTTACGACGTGGTCAATGTGAGGTAGCAGTTTGTATCTTAGTAGGAAAACAAACTCTCACTTTTTGCTGTGAGCTATTTAAAGGGAACACTCTTTCCTTGCGATTAGTTGTATTCAAAGAGTTGGCCAAACACTGTGTTGATTTCTCTTGTTACTTTGTAAACGGATTTTGACAACTTTTAAGACTCTTTATTACTACTCCCCTCCTCCCCATGTTTTAAATACTTTTTTGCAATAATGACTTTATATTCAGCATTATAAATTATTCTCAGGTATTGTTGTTGTTGTTTTTTTCGTTGTTTTTTAATATTTTTTTATTTTTTTAAATTGATAGGATTGGCAGCTAGACATAGTCTGTAGAATCCATATTAAGACAATCCTATGCAATAGCAAAGAAAAAATGTATGGTCTAGAAGTTGTTAATTTAAATATAAATTTAAAGAGGAAAACCTACACAACTGTGATTTATGTGTTTAATGTTAAATAAATTTTGTATCACTTTGACAGTGGCATTATTTTCATTAATTTTAGGTTGGTTGCAGAATTAATTATCATATTGTATGAATATTTCTTTTACTTACCTAATTTTACTTCTTTATCAAAAAATGAGTTGCCTTTTGCCGCCCTGGGAAACTGGTTATGTAGAAGAACTGATTAGACTCTTGGTAACTTATACATTGAATGGGGAGTATCTATACTGGTAGTTTAAAAAATCACATATAACTGTAGATGGATGAAGGAACAGACTTGTAACGATATTAAAGAATTTTAATGCAATTAAATTGTGTGTTTGAATTGTTTCATTATTGTTACCAACATTACATGTTCGTTCTTAAAATATTTCCTTTTTTTATTGATGTATCAACAAAAACAATTTGAATTATAGATATTACTTTTGTGCACTTGACGCAAAAAGAAAACAGTATTATCAACTGACACAAAATCTAGATATAAACTATGGATAAGCATAGGACCAATAATCGTATATGTAGGAGGAATCACTATAACAGATAAATTACGACATATTTTTTTTAAAAACAACATTTTAACGCTATTGTACATTAACAGATGTGATAGTTTAAAATATAAAAAAATGAATGCATGAACTAAAATGTTTGTTGGTTTTTTTTAAATTATATTGTGCAAGTTAATAAAATGTGTAAAATAAAACACAGAAGCAATCTTTTGAAAATCAATTTAAATCCGAATCATTTTTCACAAAAGATGTTTTGTTCTTTATATTTCTTTTAAGTTAAAAAAAAAAAAATTCAATGCATAGGTCTAGTTATCTTTAATCCACATATTGAATAAGTAGAAAGTATTGGATCTCAGCTGATGTGAAAACACGGGTAAATGCTTAAAAAATGAAAAAAAAATAAATGTGAGCCCTTTAGTCTGTCAGTATGGTGGAGGACATGTGTAAAATGATCTTGTGTAGAGAGCGAGCGTATGTAGTATAGTGAAAGAAGGACATTGGGCATCAATCTTCTGTATAGAACGAGCACATGTTACAAGAAAAAAGGAATTTCAAATTATTCTTCTGAATAGAACAAGTGTCTGTTAAAAAAAATAATATAAGATGTTTGAGTGATGTGGTAAGTGGTCTCTTTCAAAGATGATTTTTATTATAACTCTTCAAGCTAAATTTGGAATCGCACAATCCTTTGCTCGTTAGTGGTGGCTTCATTAACTTTTCAACGCTACTTCAGGGGTTATATATATAGAGAGAGAGATAGATTAGGAATATCTTTTAATGTTCCATTGTTTACATTATTCAAATTGGTTCAGAAATTATAATTAATCAATGTTTAAGACCATTTAAATTTTCTTATTTCCAGAAAGATTTAATCCATACATTTGTCAAACAAACTTTAAATCACTATTTTGCTTAACTAACAATTTTTAAAATAATTATATGATCATTTATTGTGTATATTTTTCATTTGAGAAAAGAATGAATGAGTTGAATTTTGATGAAAAAGAAAAAAACATTATCAATTTAAAGTTGACAGAAACCTTCATTAATACTAAAATAAATTTTCAAAATTCAAAACATAAATTGAAAACTTTACAAAATGGATTCTAATTTTTATTTAAGTTACACGAATTAGTAGAAAGTGTTGTTTGGTAGTCTTCTGAGTATTTAGGGAGCGTAGGCCATCAATAATTTAGCTGGTGTAACACAAAGACCAAAAAAAAACCCCATCAACATACATGGACTGTTATCGGTTAATTTAAAATTAATCGTTAACTTTTGAAAAAAACAAACATTTTGATTAAAGTGTAAAAATGAGGTGTAGGACGTCATTAAA
Source organism: Radix auricularia (assembly GCA_002072015.1). Lineage (NCBI taxonomy): Eukaryota > Metazoa > Mollusca > Gastropoda > Lymnaeidae > Radix > Radix auricularia. The sequence continues at coordinate 171,863 of MUZC01003651.1, forward strand.
TAAAAAAATGCAAGGGAATTAACAAAAATATTCTTCTCTACATCAGTGGTTTTCCAGACATGTAGTAAGTGAAAACCACTCATAGAGCCTAAAATAATTTACGAAACTGGCATTTAAGCACTAAGTGTAATTAATGCTTGCATGAGAATCTCCCAGTTCTCATTGTTTCATACCGTTCATAAATTGTACACGAGCAAGGGGCACAAAATAGAGCAGCATGCTGATCAAGGAACCCATTTAAAACACAAGAACATCAATTTTATGGAATTGAAATGTGACACTCGAACTCTCATCCACGATTCAAACCCCTGACCTAAAACCATAAGGAACTCCTTTTCCATAGCTTACAAACTGAGCTCCGGACTATATCACCTAGAAGATGGTAGCCCAGGGGTTTGTGAGATCCACTGCGGTAGCTCGTCGTGGCTTTGTCTTACGTCTGACAACATAGATCTCCTTCGAGTCTGTTAGTGCCAAACAACAGAAACATACATAATTTTACAATTTGGAATCACCCGTCACCCGTCCACAAACACAAGCCATTAAAATAGATTACTGAGAAAATAGTGAAGACAAAAGAAATGAATAGGATACTCTACCCGACTCAAATGTAACACACAGCAACAGTTGCAATTAATGAAAGTTTAGACGATATCTTGATAATGTCCCTTGCAAAACCTAGCTCCGAGCAGGCAATTAGTCTTCTCGAGATTGTAACGTTTCACTCATGACGTATCCTTTGTCAATGAGGCCTTTTTATTGAAGAGAAAAATGTGAGCATCTTTATAAGGTATATCACTCCGTTTTCGTTCTAACATACCTTTTCCCTCAATTGTTTCTTTGATTTTTAAAAAAAAATTATTTTTCTGCCAATCACCCTTACATTTTATTTATACCTCATTAAAAAAAAAAGAAAATTAACAATAAGTTTTAAAAAAATTAATAAATAAATTTAAAAAAAAAAAAAAAAAAAACCGAATATAGACTCTTTTTTTCCAACCTCACACAGTGGGTGTTACATTATAGTATATAGAGAAATCTATTTTACAATTCACGCGTGGTACATATAAATATATGCTTTACAACGTCCAATATTTCTAGTAACATCGCAGCGTACAACAAGGCAAGAAAGCAATTGGCCGCTTAAAATGTGCAATATAAGTATTTACAACAAACAACCAAAACCTTAAAATTAGCAAATCAGTTACCATTTACGTAAACGATTGTAACACAGCCATACGTTCACAATCAGTGTCTTTCAAAAGATTCCACTGTAAAACTTTTCAAGTGATTGAAACTATTAATACCGATTCTTAACAATAAACCCATTATTAATAAAAAAAAATTTAATGATCAATTTTTACGTTCACATATTTAATGCAGAGGAGTAATAATTTTTTAAATAAAAACTATTTTAGTGTATAACAAATTTACTTAAAAATATTTATACCCCCCAAACATAACAAACAAAGTTTTTTGTAAAAATTGAGGCAAAAATCCAGAGGCGTCGCTAAGGTTGATGTCAACCGGGGCTGTAGCTCATTGTGTCACCCCCTCACGTATAACCCTATGGAACTCCCCCGAGTCTTCTAGTGTCAAACAACAAGAACATACATAATTTTACATATTGGTGTCGACCTTAGGGATGGTATCAACCTGGGTAGCCTGCCCCCACAGCAACCCTTTAGTGACTCCACTGCAAAAAGCTGATAGCGGATATCTTCAAAACATACAACTTTATTATTTTTTTTAATATAGCATCAAACTGGTATAAAATTGGTTGTACAGATAACTCAGTAAGACATAATATTTTATGGGTCAAATTCAAACGTACCCATTTTAGTATAAAAATACACGGACACAGAACAAAACGATCAACACAATGAACTAAATGACTCAATCGGTTCAATAAAGGCCAAGTTTCGCATGAGCGAAATTTATCTACGTCCAGGATTCATAATCTGTGCGATCGTTTCCAGTCGGTTTACCACGCACTGTACCTCAAATATAATGTGTATTCTTAAAATGGTAATAATTGTGTTTTCGTTTATCTAAAAATACGCTGTATACAACAAACAAAAAAAAAGATTCCTTTGTTTAGAAAATACTTTTGGAGTGTGTTTTCAAGGCAGTTTATTCTGTGAATATAGAATAACGCTTAAAGTACGTTAGAATTGCAGACTAATTCAACAGCGGCCAAAAGTTCACCTCCTCCTCTTTTCCCGTGTCAACACCCCAGCTGTGAACTAAGCAACATTTTCCATGTCAACATCCCAGCTGTGAATTAGGTAACTTTTCCCTTGTCAACATCCCAGCAGTGAATTAGGCAACATTTCCTATGTCTATATCCCAGCAGTGAATTAGGCAACATTTCCTATGTCTATATCCCAGCAGTGAATTAGGCAACATTTCCTATGTCTATATCCCAGCTGTGAACTAAGCAACATTTCCTATGTCTATATCCCAGCTGTGAACTAAGCAACATTTCCCATGTCTATATCCCAGCTGTGAACTAAGCAACATTTCCCTTGTCAACATCCCAGCTGTGAATTAGGCAACATTTTCCTTGTCAACATCCCAGCTGTGAATTAGGCAACATTTCCCTCTACTGCGTTGTTCTGCAGTGTTTAGCATGACAACACCTGCCATATGCCGTACCCAATTTACTTATTTTTGCTTAAAGAGGTGAAATGAGATTTAACAGATGACACTGCACAAATCAGTGTATTAAATAAAACACTGAGAAACTTTATGTGTGTTTCAAGTATAAAGTACGATAAACATGCTGTGGAAGTCAAAATCTTCATACGTTACTGTTTGAATTTCGTTTTGTACTTTCAAAATCGTTGTTTATTTTTAGCCTAAGAGTTTGCACATTGCTGCTGACAATTTCCCCGAGTTTACCATGCTTCTAATGGGTACGTGACATGAGTTGGGAGAGTAAATGCAGCTGTTCATTATGCTAGCCTCACAATCCTTTGTATTGTCTGGCTAAAATACTTGTGAACGCTGCTTCACTTGCCCCCCCCCCACCCAAAAAAAAAAGGCCACAATTGTCTGAAAAGTTGGACTTGATTTGTCTTTCTTTTTTGTTTTGTTTTACTCTTAGGCACTTTGATGTTTGATTGATGTATGAACTATATTTAAAAGTTTATTTCTCATTTGGTCTTACAATTTTTTTAAAAAAATAGTTTACATTAAGATTTTGTCATGTTTTTGAATTTCTTCTAATTTTCAAACGACCTTGAAGATTTTTACGTATTTTAAAACCGGAAGGGATGTATTCACCTCTTATCAATTTTTACCGAATATAAAATATAAACATGAATATGATGATTTATTCCTTAATTAAATTTATTTCCTATTTTACCCTTTTTCAATGCAAACATTTTTCAACAATAAGATGGATTCATGTTTATTAATTATGTCAAATTTATTAAAGAGACCAAGATACTTTTTCATAACGTTAAAAAAATCTTTAATTCAAATAACAGGTTTTTATATCGTTTTAACTTTCCCGGAAATATAAAAAAAGATTTCGATATAAAAAAATATATAATTTCATGCACATAACTAACTACCCAATAACAAATTGTGAATAAACCTTGATAGAGAAAATTTAGAAAAATATTCAGGAAAATCGATTGTATCTTCAAACGTGTAGATATCTCGCCTTTACCAGCGTGCACCACACATCTTGTTTTATGTGCTTCTCAATATTCTCATTAGTATGGAATCTGGTTATTGTAGTTACCTCTGAAATGATAATAATAATAATAGGAAATTAATATTAAAAAACAAATAACAGTAATTGTATTATTAATAATTTTAGGACTAATAATAATATGTTATCAGCAATAATAAAAATATTAATAATAGAAGTTGTAATAAAAATTAATATAAACAATCATTTTTATTATAAAAAAAATAATAAAGAAATAAACATTTGACAGTTTCATAATTCATGATCAATACCATCCCCGTTCTTTTTTTTAAACGTTTGCTGTATATAGATTACCTAATTCATATAACACCTTTATAATTTAAATAAAGCTCATGTAATTTACTCACGGTGGCCAGTATTCACAGACGACAAAGTTGTCCAGCGAACTGCCGCAGTGAACAATGGCGCATCCCAAATTTTTCGTTTTCTTCCACACGATCTATAATGATGAAGTGTGCACATTGTTAAAAAAATATCAAATTAATTTTGTAATCAGGGGTATGAAAACTTTTGATAGTTTAAATAACTTTTAAGAAAAAAAAACATGTCGTAAAAATTAATTTTTGAATGGAATTTTTTTTCAAGGAAAAACAGCAACAACAAAAAAAAAAGAATTTTAAAATAGTTAAAATATCAAATAAGAAAGATTCATTTAATTTCAAGAAATGTTTCGATATTGCGCAAAATACTAAACACAAATAACCATGTCGTAAAATTTAATTTTTACGATTAAAATCTTTATTGTAAAAAAAAAAAATAATAATATAAATTAAAGTTTCAGAAATAGTGTAAGAATACCCCATGGAAAAGATTCATATAAGTGCAATCGTTATACAAAATATTTGGGTTAACGTTTTTTGATTGACTGATATTTTTTTTTCCAAACAATAATATTAAAAAAAAATAGTTTCACTGTAGTTAAAAAACAAAAAAGTAAAAAATTTACAAATTCAAAAAACACCTCATCTTAAAAACTTTACAAATAAATCTTGCGTTTCTTTGTTGTTGCCTAATTTTAATAGACATTTCTACAACATCGAATGTACGTGACTTACCTGAGAGTAGTGTCCACATGTTCCCTCATCCACAAAAATACACGCCCAGGTTGCATCCACAAATTCAACCTCTGACGCCCAATCATCTATCGCATCCACGGCTAGCTGCACGGTATCAGTACTCTTTGCTGTGGATAACGATTATTTAAAATTTAACGATATTTTTTTAAAAAATGTTGTTAACTGCAGAAGAAAAATCTACCGATTTTCAAATAAGAATAATTAGATGGCAAAGTACCTTTTCATAGGCATTTTTTTTTTTTTTTTTTTTTTAATTTATATTTTGTTTATTTTTTTTTAAATATTATTATTATTTTTTTTATTATTATTATTATTTATTTTTTTTTGTGAAATAAAAGTTAACTTATGTAGAATCACACTTACGCCAGGATGCATACAAGTTCTCTCCGTATTTAGAAAAACTGTGCTCAAACAGACATTTAGAACCATGGCCTTCAGCAAAAGATGCCAGAGTTGAATTCCAGACCTAAGATGTCATCGTTAAAGATGGTCGCTGTGACTATGATGGTTGTGATAGTCGCGATAATTGTGATGGTTGTGATGGTGGGGGAGATAGTGATCGTTTGTGATGTTCGCGAAAATAGTGATGGTTGTGATGGCCGCGGGGATTTTGTTGATTTAAACTATACTTGACTGCAAGATGTGTCTAAGTCCAGAAAGTTAAGTACAGAACAGAGATTATTAGGTGTTTGGAGCAGAGAAAGGAAACTTGTGAAATTGTGAAGTTCTTTGCGAGCAGAAACTAAAGAAAAAAGCCAGAACTACGATATATATATATATATATACATATATATATATAGATATAGATATATCTTTTAAATCTAAATATTATTTTTAAAAATGTCTCGATTTTCCCACATTAAAATTCTAAGGTGGTAAGAGTTATCTTGGAGGTGATAAAGGTAATAAATATCTACTTAAAACATAATAATGAAAATAAATAAATAAATAAAATAAAAAAGACAGCCTGAATAAAAATTCCGTTGTTCTAAGACATGCTACCATATTTTAAAAGTTTATAAGAAAAGTTTATTATTTGTGTGAAACATTAAATTTAAGTAAACAGTCAAATAATAAATAATGAAAAATTAAACGACTTAGATCTAGATGTATATAGGTAATTAAATACAATCCTACAAATCATTAAAGTTTTATTTACGCACTAACCAGATCGGGAATGCCCAAAGCCGAGCGCAGCTTGTTGTGACCCTGTAGGAAGGCGGCTTTAGCAGAGTCAGACAGAACTTCTGGCACGGCAGCCTGGCTTGAGGCAAACATGGTCAGCGTGAATAGTACCCAGAACAGCATGGTGTATCTGCAGACATGGGAATGTGTATATATAGAACTGATGCTCTAGTAGAAATTTAAGATTAGGCATAAAACCACGGATAAGCGCAGGATGCAATGATCTACTATTCAGCAGGAGCTGATTTAGTTGATAAGATAAGATAACCTTTTTGAATATCTAAATGGGTCAACAATGAACAAAACAAAAGCACAGCGTGTTATTTCTAATGTTTCTTTTATTGTCAGAATTTGCGGTTTTTTAAAATAGTTTTTTTGTTTGTAAATTAAGCGATATTGTGCTGAAATTTTAACTAAATAATTTAGAAAGACTTTATTTCAACTAGTACTAAGTTACCTAATCAATTCCCTGTATATTTCTATACATATATATCTATATATATAGTCTATGAGATTTGAAATTACAAGCGATTAAAAAGTTGTAGATCTACCTGTTAATTTTATTGTTTTAAATAATATGTAATATACATTTTTGAAAAAGATGTGAAAGTTTCGTAGTTTGTATTGAATTTGACCAAATATTTTGATTCATATCTTTTAGCAATGAATGTTTGGTAAGTTAATTTTTTTTAAATTTATCTTGTTATTCTTTGAATGGGGCGCTTTTCGGACGTCAAGAATAGAGCAACTTTCTAATATACTCGCTTTAATCTTGTATATACTGGCTTATCGAAGAAAAATTGTTTTATATAATTTTTCAACAATGCACCAATCATGTTTTTTTTTAAATTAAATAGATTTAAGATAAATAAGTAGGCTATATAAATAAGATACAATCCCGAGTCGCAATTTTATACCATACTCTTTCAGTACTTATAAGCTACTTGTTTAAGTGTTTTTTTAAAAACAATAATAATACATAAAGCGATTTAAATTAATTAGGCTACTTCTTATTGTACTACAAACTGCAGTAAACAGGAACATTGGCACATCTTAACTATTAGTTACGATTTTAATTGCATGACATGAAAAACCAATTAATAGGCTACTAAAGGGAAAAAAATGTAATAAATATTTTAAAACCTAATTTTACACGCTTTTATTTGGCATTAATAATAATGGTTTAAAATGCGATAAATGCTTTAACTATACATATAATTACTTACCGATTTTTTTGTAAATATATTCAATGAAAGAGAACTCGTGCTTGCAATATTAGCAGTACGCCCATATAGCCAGCATTTGCCTTTTATACAACAAAAAGATGTAAGCAGTCCATAAAAAAAAAAGCAATTTGCTTTAATAATATCGTTATTGCTTGAGGCATTTTTACCGTAAGTCTTACGCTGTTAACAAATTCACTTTATTGTCTTCATAAAGATGTAATAAATGATAATATGTTGATCTCTATATAAAAGTTTATCTATAGTAATCCCAACAACAGCAACAAAAAATTGGGTTCAGAAGATCTGGAGTAATAAATATGCCCTGATAACTATCAGGTAACATAATTTCAACCAAATAAAACAAATACTTTGACATTATTACAGTGTCCAGAAACAATGAAAAGGCTTTTTTTGGAGTGATTTGTTCCCACCTTCCATCAACCCCAATCTGTTCCCACACAAACGTCCCCATTTTATTGCAGCACGTAAACTCATTTCACATATAACATTCCAAACTTCGATGCAGGTCTTTAGAAGGTATATGCACTAATTGCACTTGTCACTAGAATTTCAATATTCTTTTTCCTATCACTTTCTCTTTATCACTCTCACTCTCTCTCCACCCTCTCTTCATTCTCACTCTCTTGTTCTCATACTATGTCTCCATGCTCCTTTACTATCTGTATTTCTCTTTCTTCTCATATTCTTCCTCTCTACCTCTCGCTCTCTCTCAACTTTATCACTGTCTTGTTATCATAATATTTTTCGAAACCAATATATTATCTTTCTTTCTCTCAGTTCTTTACTCTCTCTATCTTTTTCTCTCCCTCCCTCTCTTTCTCTATCTCTCACTCCGCCCATTCTCTCACTCTTTCTTCTTATGTTTTATATATATGTCCCTTTTGTCCGTTTTTTTAATCACTCTTCCCCTCTCGCTCTCTTTCTCTATCCTTAATCCCTTTTCTCTCTCTCTCTCTCTCTCTCTATCTCTATCTCTATCTCTCTCTATCTCTATCTCTCTTTATCTCTCTCTCTCTCTATCTCTATCTCTATCTCTCTTTATCTCTATCTCTCTCCCTCTATCTCTATCTCTATCTTTATCTCTATCTCTATCTCTCTCTATCTCTATCTCTCTCTTTATCTCTCTCTCTCTCTATCTCTATCTCTCTCTTTATCTCTATCTCTATCTCTCTCTTTATCTCTATCCCTATCTCTATCTCTCTCTTTATCTCTATCTCTATCTCTATCTCTCTCTATTTCTCTCTCTCTCTATTTCTCTCTCTCTCTCTATCTCTCTCTCTCTATCTCTATCTCTATCTCTCTCTCTCTCTCGATCTCTATCTCTATCTCTATCTGTATCTCTCTATCTCTCTCTATCTCTATCTCTCTCTATCTCTATCTCTATCTCGCTCTCTCTTTATCTCTATCTCTCTCTATCTCTATCTCTCTCTCTCTATCTCTCTCTCCCTTACTCTATCTCTATCTCTCTCTCTATCTCTATCTCTATCTCTATCTCTCTCTATCTCTATCTCTATCTCTATCCCTCTCTCTCTCTCTATCTCTATCTCTCTCTCTATCTATATCTCTCATTATCTCTCTCTCTATCTCTCTCATTATCTCTCTCTCTATCTCTCTCTATCTCTAGCTCTCTCTATCTCTCTCTATCTCTATCTCTCTCTATCTATATCTCTATATCTCTGTCTCTCTCTCTTTATCTCTCTCTATCTCTATCTCTCTCTCTATCTCTCTCTATCTCTATCTCTCTCTCTCTATCTCTATCTCTCTCTATCTATATCTCTCTTTATCTCTATCTCTCTCTCTCTTTATCTCTCTCTATCTCTCTCTACCTCTCTCTCTCTCTATCTCTCTCTATCTATATCTCTATATATCTGTCTCTCTCTCTTTATCTCTCTCTATCTCTATCTCTCTCTCTGTCTCTCTCTATCTCTATCTCTTTCTCTATCTCTCTCTATCTCTCTCTCTTTATCTCTATCTCTCTCTCTTTATCTCTATCTATATATCTCTCTCTATCTCTATCTCTCCCTTTATCTCTATCGCTATCTCTCTCTCTATTTCTCTCTCTCTATCTCTATCTCTCTCTCTATCTCTATCTCTCTCTTTATCTCTATCTCTATCTCTATCTCTCTCTATCTCTATCTCTCTCTATCTCTATCTCTCTCTCTATCTCTATCTCTATCTCTCTCTATCTCTCTCTTTCTCTCTATCTCTATATCTATCTCTCTCTCTCTATCTCTCCCTCTCTCTCTATCTCTATCTCTATATCGCTCTCTCTCTATCTCTATCTCTATCTCTCTCTCTCTATCTCTATATCTCTCAATATCACTCACTCTCTCTCTCTCTCTTTTTCTATATCTTTCTCTCTATCTCTAACTCTATCTCTATCTCTCTCTCTCTATCTCTATATCTCTCTCTATCTATCTCTATCTCTCTCTCTATCTCTAGCTCTCTCTATCTCTTTCTTTCTCTCTATCTCTCTCTCTATCTCTCTCTCTCTCTCTATCTCTCTCTATCTCTAGCTCTCTCTATCTCTCTCTATGTCTATCTCTATCTCTCTGTCTCTCTCTCTTTATCTCTCTCTATCTCTATCTCTCTCTATCTCTCTCTCTCTATCTCTATCTATATCTCTCTTTATTTCTATCTCTCTCTATCTCTCTCTATCTCTCTCTCTCTTTATCTCTATCTCTATCTCTCTGTCTATCTCTCTTTATCTCTCTCTATCTCTCTCTCTCTATCTCTCTCTATCTCTGTCTCTCTCTGTCTCTCTGTATCTCTCTCTCTATCTCTCTCTATCTCTCCCCCTCTCTATCTCTCTCTCTCTCTCTTTATCTCTCTCTCTCTATCTCCGTCTCTCTCTCTCTCTCTTTCTTTCATCTTTTCTTATTATAGCCTCCTCTCTGACTCTTTGTTCTTGTAATAACCCCTTATGACTTAGATTACCGTAACCTGTTGTATCTCCGCTATCGGAGTATGTTCATTTCTATTAACGTCCAAAATATTATCGCCAAGGATGTCATCTGATAATTTTTCATTATTTTCTAAGCCTTTACTTTTAAAATATCTTTTTGTGTATCAGTTGTTTTTTTAAATACATGAATTAAGATAATTAGCTGTACATTTTAAAAAAAAATACTTGATGTTAAAAGATGTTTGTGCTGAGATGAAATATGTGTATGTAAATATTTCATGTCTCATTTTATTCTCCTTAAATTAACATTCGAAAGTCATGCTTTTGAGGTCATGAGGCACATGGATTTTGCTAAAGTTAACATGTATTTCACAAAAAGTGAAAATATTAACTGAAATAATGTTTAATATAAGCAGTTAGCAAATTTTAGATTAGCTTTAGCTATTGTGTGCTTAGTTATTTTGAACTGACATTTTAAATAAGTTTATTTATAGTCTGAGGAAAATTATAACAAAATTAAACGCCATTTTTTTAAAAATGCAAGACATTTTCTAGGGAAAATCGATCTCTCTTTAAATTGAATGTGCGAATATTGACTTGCTTTTCCGAATACATTGTAAAAATAACAATTAGTTTACAGCAAATTCCACTATTTGATCCTTGGCGAAACAAATAATTTTATTATAACTGTATGGAAGAGATCAGCAATAATTAGATTAAATCATAGTATTTTGGTTACATATGGTTTGAACTAAGTTCACAACTTGTCGTTAATATCGAATGTTCCCAGTTGTTTTTTTGTAAGCTGCATTTTTTTAAAATTTCCTTCCTCTTCATCCGCCCTTTGTTTTGTCAAGTGCGTTGCGCCATATTTTCTCTAATCACTAAACTGCTTTTTTATTATCTCTACTTAATATTATTTTTCCGCGGTATATCATATAATCTTTAATGTAGAATTAATTTAAAAAACTGTATTATTTCTTTGTACTAATGAAATTATTAGCCGGAAGATTAATAGATGTATGTGTCCATTGATAAAGCTTTAAAATTGTAGTTTATTCACACAATGAGTTTGAGTGCCTTGCGTTTTCTTTAAGAGGATTAACAGAACACAATATTATGCTAATACAGGAATAGAGGTTAGCCTTAATTATAAAAAAGTTAAATCTGTTGTTTTTTTTTACAATTTTCAGCACATCTCATTTTAAGTCTGAAAAATAAAAACAACTAATATTCGATTGTATTTGTTAAACAGTATATGTTATTTTTTAAATCCTTTATATTAACGTGTGGTGTTTGAGCCGTGCGACCGACTGACCGTGCGACACTGCCGAAAACATTTTTGATCGATTTTAACCCATTTTCTCGTAAGCTAACGAGCTGAAATTTTGCAGACAGACTCATGCCAATGATTAAAATGATGTATAAAAATTTCAAATCGATCAATGGACAGTAATTGAATTATTGAATTTTTTAATTATTTTATTTATCTCTTTATATCTTGTTAATTTTTTGAGATAGAGTGTTGTGGTGCGTAATATGTTCAGCAACCTTTCATGTCGCGCAATAAGGTGCGCATTACATTGACATTACATTTTTAAAAATATATTCACGGTCGGTGCGCATTATATTAAACACATTTTACGAGACATAACTAGAATTTTGTATTTTCGGATCGATTTGCCCTGCGTGTTATAATGAACATCCTTTTAGTTTTGTTTCGTATATAAAGAATTGTAGTGAAAAAACTTTTTTTTACGGATTTTATAAATTATTTTTTGAACTAAGAAAATGAAATGACGAAAATAATCATGCACACCTCATTAATCACATTTCAAGCAGTTGAGAATTGTTTGTTTGAATAGAATGGGCTACAGGGTTTGATTGATGATGATAATTCTTTGCGGTTTTAACCATTTCATCCCGCTGCTGAGCTAAAGTTCTTATGGTAAAAACTACCTCTTAGCAGCCGGATCATTATCACACAGAATGGCACACAAGGCTGTCAAATAATAATTATGTGGATAGGCATATGGAGCGGTGAAGCAGCTGTGTGGGAAAACTATATGTACGGCAAGATCGCTGATAAAAACCATGATCCGTGCTATCAATATATATAGCATTGAAAATGCCCACTCTTTCAACTTACCCTTTCTCCGATATTTGTCCAAAAATGTTTTTTGTCAAAATTTCAAATAGTGTAAATTATTTTTTTTCAATTTTAGGATTTCCAATTTATTTTATAACTTGGATTCTATTTACGTAAATTTAAAAAAAAAATGTATATTGATCTTTTTTCTATCTTTATCGAATATAAATTATAATCACAGACGTGATTACCTATACACACAATTTATTTCCATTTTGCCCCTTTTTTTATTCACACATTTTGTAAAAATAAGATGAATGCATATTTATGACTTTCGTCAAATTTATTCAAATGACTCAAATGCTATTTTAATAAAGACAAAAGATTTTCAAATTCTAATAACAATATTATCAAATCATTTTAAATTTTACCGTAAATATAAAGAACGACTACAGATTGATACAGATGCTGATAGTAGAGCTTCATGCATACAACTATCCATTATAAAAAAATAATAATAATAAAAAAAAGAAATAATAAAAAATTGAAAGGAAATTTGATGGAGGAACACAGTTGAGCAAAAGTTTGTAGTCAAACGTTTCCCTTGCTCGCCTTTATCAGCTTGCGCCACACATCTTGATGAAAGTCCTTGTTATTAGTATGGAATCTGGTTCCTTACATTACCTCTGAAATTATTTTAATATAATTATAAGAAGAAGAGAGACGAAAGAAGTCGTTTATCTTCATAATCATAATACTCTTGTGCTTTATATTACAAAATTTTGTGGGTCTTTCCCCTAGAATTATAAAAAAAAAATTAAATCAATGACATAAAACTCAAGTAAGTTACTCACGGTGGTGAATATTTGCAGACGACAAAATTGTCCATTTTCAGCTTACTGCCGCAGTGAATAACGGAGCATCCCACACTTTTTGTGTTCTTCCAAACAAGCTGTGACGAAATTTAATCATTATTAAAATAAGAATGATTTTGTAAATATTATTTAGAAACCTATTGATAGTCCCCGCGATATACAATACAAAAACAATGTCTGGAAAATTATTTTCACATGAATTTTTTTTCTTCTACTTTAAAAATATTTTCAATTTAAGAGAAAAATTGAGAAAAAACAAAGTTAAAAAATCTAGTTAGCATAGCAAATGAAAATGATTTTCTATAATTACCAGCACAATACAGATTATTCGTGTTTTAATTTTTGATTTATTAATTTAACGCCTATTTTGAAAAAAAAAAAAAACTTTTTCTTATATATATATATTTTTTAAATTTTTTTTTAAAAAAAACCGATACACAGAATTTTCGACACAAATCATTTTTTTTTCAAGTTCGCTTCATCTAAAAAGTCGTTTCTGTAATATCAATTGTGCCTGGCTTACCTGTGAGTAGTGTCCACATGTTCCTTCCTTGACAAAAATACACGCCCAGTTGGGATCCACAAATTCAACCTCAGACGCCCAATAATCTATCGCATCCACGGCTATCCGCACATTATCCGTAGTCTTAGCTGTGGATTAATAAATCAATAATGGGGCGAGTGATCATTAAAAAATTGAAAACATCAACCACTTTTTCTTAAAAACTAAGAATAATTGGATAGCATATTAATAATTACTTGTCCATCATTTGTGTGCGTATGTAAAGAGCTGAATATACAGACAATACTTACGCATGGATGCAAACAAGTTCTCGCCGGAACTACTGTGTTTCCAAAGACATTTGGAGCCATGGCCTTCCGCAAGAGATGCCAGTGTTGAATTCCATACCTAGAATGTCATGGGTAAATGATGTTGAAATCGATTATGGTGGTTTGGGAGATTTAAAATATAGTTAGATACCAGATTTCTCTCGGCTCATGAAGCAGATGTTTGGTGGATGGATTAGTAACATTTAAAAAAAAAAAAAAAAAGTTTGTTAGGTCCTTTGGGAGTAGAAACACAAAGAAAAGTCAACCAGTAGCGTAGCTAAGGACTTAAGGGCCCGCGGCGCATTGCGTCTTTTGGGGTCCGTGCATATATGGCGGTAGCGTAATGTAAAAAAAAAAATCTGACACTTCTTGCGGGCTCCCCTCAAGTGGGGGACTTTCGAATTTGGACACCTCGCCCCCTCTTCTAGCTACGCAACTGAACAAAACTAAACTTTTTTAAAATAGTGTATTTTGAATAGTTATTTGTAATAATACTAATAATAATTATCCCTTTTAAATTCAATAAAGACGTAACAAATTGATTATAGTTATATTAGATTTTAAAAAGCGAATAAAATGTACTTAAAACAGAATTATCTACATAACATGTCAAATTAAATATCTTTTTTTTTTTTATTTTACCTTTTTCAAATTTAAATCCAGAGGTAACGTTTACTTTTTTTTTTCTACAGTATTTTTAATAAAATTTAATTCTTTATTTAATCTTTAAAAAACAAACGTAAAAAGCAAATTTAATTACTGTAAATCCTTTATATAACAAGTCATAACATACAGTTTAATCATAATACACATTACACAACAATCCACAAATGTCTCACGTGCACATGGGTTTTTTAGTAAAAAAAAAAAAAAGAACAACTACTAAAGTCTGCGTGCTAAATTTCTGCCCGATTAGCTCATGGCGAAAGGGACTAGGATAAACATTTACAGATCGTGAATATTATATAATTTTAAAAAGTACGGTCAATATGACACGAAAATATTAAAAAAGGTTTTTCAATATAAAACGCACCATACGTGTCTAGATAAAAATTACATGTCACAAAGAGAAAAAATGCTAAAAATTCATTTAATTATTAACAGTCTACTCGATCGATCTTACATTTTGATATATCCGTTTTATTGTCGCCACGAGTCTACCTTAAAACTCTCAGCTTACGGCAAAGGAGGTTAAAATCAAATCAATTTTTTTTCGGCTAATAGTCTATAGCATTGGGTTAATATAAAAGATTTTAAAAGGATAATTTTAACAACACAAAAAATATAATCATACCAAAATCACCACAGAGGGATTTAATGAACTAACCATATTGGGAATTCCCACTGCAGAGCGAAGCTTGTTGTGCCCTTTGAGGAAGGCTGTTATAGCAGATTTAGACAGTCTTTCGGGCCTGGCAGCCTGGCTTGAGACTAGCATGGTCAGTGTGAGCAGCACCCAGGCCAACATTGTGTGTCTGCAGACATGGCAATATGTACGTTTAGAAGTGATGCAGTGTGAATTTAAACATAAACTACCGACAAGAGCAGGGGTACTGTTCTTCTGTCTAGAATAAGTCATGCCAGCACTTTGAATAAAACTTATATCGAAGAATCAACATAGAAAGCATGTTGTGTTTAGTGTGCAGTGAAATTTATTGTCAGAAATATTTTGGTTTGTTTTTAATTCAAATGGTAATTTAAAAAAAAAATTATAAAATTTCGTATACCATTTTTCTTTAAGTAACAAAACTCACGGTTAAGTTTAAATTTAACAAAAGTTATGTCTCAAGTGCTTAAAATAATTAATTCCAGATAATGTTTTGTTTTACCATGTTATTTTATCCATGAATGAGTGTCAAATTTAAATGAAAGTTTTAAAAATTCTTCAATTTAAAGTAAATAACCAAAAATGATCAAAAAAACTTTTAAATTTATTCAATAAGTATGTTAAAGGCAATATGTGAAACCTGGCATTCTATGGAGTGCCTAGGCAATGTAAAGAATGCCTGATGGTTTCAGATGAAATAAGAAATTTTTAAAAAATGTTGCATCTTAAGCCTAGGCAATCTATAGAATGCCAATGCGTTTCAATAAATACCGGATTTCATTTAGACAAAGTGTAAATATAGCTCACAAAAAGACTTTATTGATATAACGTATTATAAAGTGGAAATAATACAAATTAATGCACATGTTGTACGCTAAAAAAGTCGCTATTTTGATACAGACGCTGTTTTTATACAGTCACTACTTTGAGGTCCCTATTATGAAGGTCGCTGTTTTGACAGTCGCTACTTTGAAGACGCTATCATGAGGGTCGCTGTTTTGACAGTCGCTATTTTGAAGTCGCTATTATAAATGTCGCTGTTTTGAGAGTCGCTATTTTGAGCTTGTTCCGTATATCGGTGTTCATTCAGTTTCCACCAGTTCAGATGGTTAATGTATTAGGAAACTTTCATCCGCATTTTGTAACGCAGTAATTTATCAGAAGAGAAGTCGCCAATTTCTGTCTCTGAGTCAGACTCCATTACTGTCATTAGCTTAATTCGCTTTTCATTTAATTTGATATGTAGTCGAAGTTTTAGAACCATGGTAGGCAAACTTTGTAAATATTTAGAGCATACCAGGCAGTCAATACTTAAACCAAAATGTTCGTGTAATTGGCAGGCAATGTATTATTATTTATCGGCCGCTACTTTTAATTTGTTCTTCTTTTTTTACATTTGACTTCCAATAATTAGTAAGTGATGAATCGATTAATCTTAACAAAATATTTTAATCGTAAATATATTTTAACGATAAAATTAGAAATTAATCGTTAATTTCCCCAGTCCTAATATATATATATATTAATGGCCCTAGTAATTAATTTTTTTAAACAAACACAAACTATTCTAAATTATAAATAATCAAATCCTCCTTTAAAATCGTTCCTTTTTCAAAGTTAAATTTTACCTCAAACAGTGACGTAATATAATACTTTACGACAAGACACGCTGTTTTAACTGCTATGGACTGATGTACTCTGTCCTTTTGCGTTACGAAGACAGACAGACAGTGAGTGACTTGGACTTTTATATTGTTTAATATATATACATATTTAAACGGGGTGGAATTTTCTGGGCAAAAGTTTTATTCACAAAAACAATGATAATGTTACTACATCACTAAATTTTAATCTAAATGTGTTAAAAAATATTAAAATAAAGTCGATGTGATTATAGTGTCGCTTGTTATGGATTTATTCGTCTTACATCAGAAATTGATGACAATGAATAGAAATAAAATAAGATTGTAAAAATTGTTTAAGTTTTCATTTTGAACTTATAATTGTTAAAAATGTTCAAAATGCATAACTTTACTTTCCAAATTACTTACCGAATGCTTCTTTGAGTATTTTCTAATGATAAAATATTCGTGCTTCTAAAGCTAGCAATACGCCCTGCGAGCCATAATCTGCCTTTTATACACCTTAAGGGTTAAACGGTTAAATACAAAAACAAAAGCAAAGGCAATTTGCCTTACAATATTAAAATGCTTCAGGCATTTTTTAATGTAAGCTATCATTACATTTTTTTTTGTGGGTGCACATAACTAAATTAATAAGAACAATAATGGAGAACAAAACTCTTCCAATTCTATTGCTTGAGTGTACTAATTTCACACATAAAAAGAATGGAGAATGCAGGCTATCACACTTGTCACTCAGATATCTTCTTTCTCTACTCATATTCTCTCTCTCCCTCTCTCTCTCTCTCTCTCTCTCTCTCTCTCTCTCTCTCTCTCTCTCTCTCTCTCTCTCTCTCTCTCTTACTCTCTCAATTGAGCGGATATTTTAAAAATTAAAAACTTTGGAAAATACTAAATTTGAATAAATTGCAGGATTTGAGCTTGTGACAACTTCCCCGATGCCAAGTCTTTGTTACTCCTCTGCTTAAATGAGACAAGCAACCAGCCTACCCGGAAGACAAACTGGATCAAAAGGTACAAATGTACAACTTCATTCAAGCGGTCCTTATTTATTCATCAAGTCACGGAATTTGATAGGGCGGTAAACCCCCCCACACACACACACAAAACAGAATGCAGACCATAAGTGTCCCTTTAAAATGCCCTAAGTGGAAGCTCACGTCCCGAAATATGTTTATCTTTTACTTAAATGGTGGTGGGAAATCATAGTCCTGAATTTATATAGAAAGCGGTTGTTCTTGAAAGTTTTCATGGGTGGAGCTGCCAACACGAGAGATGGAACTGCAGGATATGGTGCGCTCATCCTATATCCAATAAGGAGGCCACAAGATAAGGAGTTTTCGGGATCCTTTTTGACGATGGCATACAACGATATTGCCAAGCTTAAAGCTGTACACAGGGCCCTGGATACTGTGCATCAAACACTGTAACGGACGGGCCTTGTTCGATTTGACACAGTAATGTGTTCTGGCTCGAGATCAGCTCACGAGGTCCGGCGAAGCTAGAAACGTAGCCCCCAGTTAATTGACGACATCCATGATATCGTGGGTAAGCTCGAATGACTCGAGGGTAAGAAGAAAGTGTTGTGGATTTAGTCGAATAAACCACAGCTTGGTGACTCAAATGAGGACAGAGTATTGCCCAGCCAAATCATATTTCAACAGTCTCGACCTCAGCATTCACTCGAACTGTCGTCACTGCAGCCTATGCTCTGAAACAACACAACACCTGTTGAATTCATGCCCCTTTCAATACATAGCTGGGAGGTAGGGATTCTAGTTTGCCACGTGAAGACAATCTTGTATGGCACTTTGCAACAGATGGAGCAGGTACTAGCAAAGGCCTTAAAAGATTTATCTTAGGCCGAAAGAATATGTGTTTGATTATTATATTAAACTTTTCCATTTCTGTACTTTGAAAGTATTTTTTTTTTAAATATCTTTCAAAATTTAATTGAATTTGAATTAAAAAAGGGCAGATTCATTTTTTTTTAAAAATGTTTTTGTAAAGGAAATAGAAATGTGTGTAGAAAAAATTATTGTCATTATTATCATTCTATTACTACTATTCATATTTTACGTTGGTGCTTAGCTTTACAGCTAAGATAATTAGATAAGTGATTAGCATTTTTGAAATTAAAGTAATTGCATTGGCTCCATACAGTTTGTACCAAGTTCACCAATTTGCGCACTTGTAGAAACTGGGATCAAGTTTTAGTTACTTGGCTGTAGCTTTTGATACTTACTTTTTCGTCTTCTTTTTTTTTTGTAAAGTACTTGTATTATTAATCCGTATTTTAGATTTTCCATTTCTTTTTATCTCTACTCAATAAAGTTTAAATAGTATAATGGTTCTTATATAACAACGTTAATTTAATATCTTTATTTTGTTATGGAGGCGTTAGCTGGAACATTTGAATATGTATGTTTTCATTGTTGAGGATTATAATTGAAATTTACAAATAGTTTGTGTATCTTGTAAATTAAAAAAAAATATGCGGCAAAAATAGTGTTCTAATAAAACAACATATGCAAGCTGTACTAGCATGCAACAATTTTAAAATTCCATTAGCAAGAAAAAAAAATACAATTTCTTGTTCCTCCATCTGGAATTCGGACGTTGGATGGGTTGCCTGGTAAAACCAGGAAAACAAGCGCTCTATCAACATTTAAAAATCTTATAACAATGCTAAAATATATATAAAGAATGGATAAGCTTCAGACGCAACACTCTTTTGTAAATATGAAGCGTCTGTATCTTACCTTATCTTATATGTTACAGACGCTCCTTCTGTACAGAAGATTATTGCGTCCTACGTATTTCTATGGTTTGTGTTTAGTCCTGTATTCTTGCTAGAGTTTTAAATGATGATAAAGTTTTGGCTTTCCTGGTTTCTTCAGGCAACCAAATCCACGCCCGAATACCGGACGGAAAGAAAGAAAACTTGTATCAAAACAAAAAAGAAATTAAAAAATACCTCTTATAAAAAAGATTCAGCACATGCTATTTTCATTTTGACACTGATAAGACAAAAATAATATTCATTTTGAGACTGTACTATTAACATTTTTTTCGATTATCTGGAAAAAATAATCGATTACATTTTAATTAATTATATTTGATGGGACGCATATATAAATCCCGGTTAGTCACGGTTCATTATTGCGCGAAATCGGTTAAGTCGCGGTAATTCCATGGCTTCAAATTTTTGTGACGTAACAGAGCAAATTGGATCTGCAATGCAAGAAAGAAGGAAGAAAACCATGCTTGTTGAAGTTTGGATGTGGAAATATAAACAAAATAATAATACGGGGAAAATTGAGTAGTTTAAAAAAAAAGTTAAATAATATTTTTTTTAAAAATATATAAATTTATTAAATTAATTTTAACTGACTAAAAAAAGTAACGATTAATCGATTGATCAGTTGTTAAATCCCGCAGCCGCTATTCATTTATATTATTAGTATAACACAATATCTATTCTTTTCAGTGTCTGAAATTTAGAACTGAAATTATCAAAGAAATCATCCAAAAGAATTTAATGATGTTGCAAACAGTTTATGTTTATAAAGAGAACTGACTTCAACAGCTGGTTGTCGTGCCGCTTTAAGGTTATAATCATTTCATGCCGCAGCCGAGATTACGCCTATATGGAAAAAAAATAAACCCAACTACCTGAAAAAAGCAAGACCCTTATCTCGCAGATCTGCACGCCAGGCTGACAATTATGTGGCGATGCCGAAGGAACCATGACGCACCAGTGTGAAACATCTAGCTCTATGGCAATGCCATCATAATGAAGCTCGCCAATTAAACTATTTGCCGTGTATGATCGACCTACCCGCAAAAAAAAAAATAATAAGAATGTCCTCAATTTCGCATATGGAGAGCAAACTGTTAAAAGTTTGTTATGTACAATTTGTAATAGTACTTGGGTCACCTAAGAGGCTAAACTGCTAGAAAGTTTGCTGCATTGGGGAATGCGAGTTGAAACGAGATCAATTCCGTGCTGAATATAAAAATAATGTGGGACTTGTTAACCCTATAGTGACAAATCAGTGATTTTATTTGTTTAAACTCTAAATATGAGCCCGAAAATCCAAATGTCACCAACTACGAACTATGGGACAGTGGCTTAGCTAGAACTTTTGCCGCCCGGGGCGGTCTCCAATTCGCCGTCCATTTTAGACGCCATTCATAAATGACGTCACGCGCTAGGGGGGAGGGGATCACACATTTGTGACGAGGGGGATTGTTTCAAAAATGTAATATCATAAACGCGAAACTCTAAATAAAAGTTACACTTAAATATTTGATTAATGACACTTTATTTAATGACGTTTTACATGGCTTCACTCGAGTTACGATATTATAGTGCAAACTTCCACGAAAAACATTCTCAAATGACCAAAAAAATGATTTGAAACATGCTCGTTTTCAAATAGAAAATTCCGTTTTTATGGTGGGGTGGCCAAAGCTTTTTGACGTCATATGGAAAAATTTTTATGACGTTTTGTGAGTACTTGAGACGCGGAGGAGGGGGTTAAAAATTGGCCAAAATAGGTTAAGCTATTTATGGATGGCCCCTTAAGTCAGTCATAAGATGGATTTTTATAAATTAATATACATGAATAAAAAATTGTAATTGAAGCGAAGTAAAGGTGGGAAACATTTTTACCATTGCATGCCATATTTATGTAAGCAGTAATAAAAGAGGCCGCATAAAAAGATATACCAATAATTACACACTTATAAAAATACAAGATAATTTCTTTAAAGTTTAGAAAAACGTTACTGAGGCTGCAGGTCCACAATCCCCCCCCCCCCCCCCCCACCCAAACCATGAGGCAACACATATTTCAAAAAACATTGCCAGTTAATATGCTTTTATTTTGTATATATAGAATAATGATTTATTTATTTTTACTAAGAATTGTATTCATGAGAATGTAATAATATTTATACATTTAGTTTACTAACTTTCATAGCAGAAAAATCGTGTATTATAATATCGAAATTTCAAATTATTTGTAATATCTTGCTCTATGGTCAATAATGCAAGATTTTATGGTCATAAATCGAAGATTTTTTTATCAACTTCACCTTTGGAGAAGCTCCTTTCACAAATAGCAACACTGATATCAATTGTTGAGAAAATTCTTAGTAAAATTACACTTTTTCTGTTGTGTACATAATTTTTCAATCTGTACTGTTGAATACATTTTAATAGATAAAAGGGTATTTCCCCTCGTTTTTCTAAAGTAATGCCTTCATCTAGTTGTGTAGATATAGTTAAAAAAACCGGTATAATTTTTCTTTCAATATTGAAATTTTCTCTGTCAATGTCAAAAGAGTAATTTATTTGATGGGCAAATTCTTCATTTAGTAGGTTACGTGGTATTAAATGGTATTAAATACGAATATTTTCTTATAAGAATATGCACCTGATCAAAGCGTTCTTTTCTCTTATTTTAAATCTGTCCAGTTATAAAATCAATTCTCGTTGCACTTCTTGTTCTAAAGATGTAACTACGTCTTCTGAATTTTTACTACTCACATTT
Source organism: Radix auricularia (assembly GCA_002072015.1). Lineage (NCBI taxonomy): Eukaryota > Metazoa > Mollusca > Gastropoda > Lymnaeidae > Radix > Radix auricularia. Next base: position 194,326 of record MUZC01003651.1, read on the forward strand.
CATCACAAATTGTTTTGGCTGATATACCAGTGTTTTGTATTAGCATGTCGCTTTATTCCATTAAAAAAATATAAATTTATTTTCTTTTAATTGAAAAAAAAAAGTTGACAGAATTTGAGATAACGTAGGATAACAAGAGAACAAGGTTGCACTGCATCAAGTAGAATTCCAGCAACTGATTTCGTTTTACTAGTTACCTATCTGATGTCAATTTTTTTTATTTATGCCGATTGTGGTGTCAATTAACAGAGATATTTGAATAGTTTCATATTTTAGTCATAATTCAAAGTATTTGCTATTTAATTCAATAAAAACTAGATCTATATAAACTTAATATTTATTAACTCCCTTACAATACTTTTATGAAAATTGAAACAGTAACAAATATTACTTAAAATTATTACTCGCAAGTAAAACAGAAGTTTGCAAGTTTTGACCACGATGTCATAAAGGCACTTGTTCACGAATCATTCTGCGCATGTGGAAATTCTACGCAAAAACTGCCGTGGCGATATTAATAGCACATATTTTTCGGCCGAGCGGTGACGTGTTTTTGTGTGTAGTTTTCTAAAATCTGTTACGTATACTGATTGATTTTCAAAACAAATCAATACATTTTTAAGTGACCTTAAAATGTACAACGCGTTTGCATATAACAACTAAATATGTAATCAACAAATGTTGTGCGTCCCGTTAATTAAGACTCAAAATTATGAATATTTTTGTTGGTTTTACCCCCACAAATAATTAAAGGGCGGTTGTCGGAAATGGCTGTACTTTTAAGTGCCCACAAATGCCGTCCTCAAAATGTGTCCGCCCGGCGCGGACCGCGCCCGTCTAGCTACGTCACTGCTGTGGGAACCAGATTCATCGACGCATTTCCAAAGTATAATTATTTGAAAGTGTTTTATCATACGACCACACTTACTGTACATTCGAGTTTTTATTTCCTGTTGTAACATTATGTCAGCGGGGGGGCTATTTCATCCATTTGTACATAATTTATATGTTTAAATCCAATGGCATAGCGTGGGAATGTGCCGCTCGAGGCAGAACGCACATTTCCCGCTTCCCCTACCCCTAAACCTGTAGTGCTATAAAGAAAAAAAAAAGTTTTATTATAAAGTTATCATTATAAAACAGTCATAAGGTTATGATGCTTCTTTATGAAAGAAAAAAAAGAATAAAATTAAATATTTCTATTTTTTCCTATGGCACAACCTTTTAGGCATCAATGTTCAATAGCTAAAATATCTATTGATTAGTCAACCTTGTTGTATTCAGCGTGGATCGTAATTAATTTGTCATCAACTTAATTTTAGAGGTGCTTATTTAACATCTTACACTACTTAGTCAGTTTTAGGCAATTTTAAAAAAAAATATACATATTATTTTAGACGGGGTAAATTCGAGTCTAAATATCTTAATAAACTGAAATAAATTTACTGGTTAAAACTCATTACTTTTTTTACCAATGAGAATATTCCTTGCTAGAAAATATCATATGACATATTTTGAATACTCTAATATGAAATCAAAATTTCAAAGTCAATATGAGTATTCCGAATCTTTTATTATAAAAGATGCGGTCCTCTATAGCGATTGGGCCATTGAACATCTACAGACTGCTACAGTCAATAACTAGCAGAGAAAAATTAAGTAACATTTACATAATGAACAAATTAAAGTTGATGTATAAAACCAGTTATTTTAGTGCAGTATTTTTTTCATCATTAAGTACTGTGTTTCCACCTTGAAGTGTGTCACTCCTGCTAATCACCGATGTTACTCATAAACAACATGCCACCGAAATGGTGGTGGAACGTTCTTAGACGGGTTTTGTTGCTCGTCATATGTAACAACTTAAGCTTCATGTGAATTTCTAAAGCCAACTCAATTTAAAAAGAATCCAATATTCTTCTCAAATTTTTTTTCTAAATAGCATAAATAAATTCACTTCGATCACCAAAATTTATTCTCTCGTGCTTTGAAGATTTGATGAAAATGATGCTGTCAACACTAAAATGTTTTAAAATGTCAAAGAAGTATCCGCTAGCTATTCCATTAGTTTATCTGTGTTTAGCCTCTTCTGCAAAGCATTTTAGCACTATACGATTTTAAATAATATCGGGCATCGTTGACTTTATAAATTACATGTTATATTGAAAAATAAAAAGATTTAATTGCGGCACTGACAAAGTACATGAAGGTCTCTCAAAGATATCCTCAAATGACAGCATTGACTCCTAATGAACGCATATCAGAGACACGATCTATATATTAGCACTGAATGCATTTTGCAAAAAATCCAACAAAAACACTGACTGCTTTAGTAAATATTGGGACTAGACGAAACCTGTCACTGAAGCCTAAATTAAAACTCTTATAGTCTACAAGAAAAAGCCTACACCCGACAGGCTGCATGCCTTAAAAGCGAGTAAGTCCTTAAAAAAACAAAACGCACGTCAATTCGCCAATATGTACTGGCTTAACCTCTGCTCAAGCATACAGTCAGCAGCATAAATGATGAATGCCAAAAACCATGTACAAATAAATATTTAAAAAAACTGTCCTTTAGACGTCCAAAGTTACTCCACTAAAGTCCAAGAGTGTAGAAAATATCAAAGACAAGGCAGCGCTGCTAAAAATATGTGTTCATCATTACCTGAAACTGTGTGCAACTGTGTGCAACAGTTATCACCGTCTACATCACGGCTCTAAATGACGCCCCCGCTATACAACCCATAGAAGAACTTGATTGTGTGCTCATACAGGAAGAGCTTAAGAAAGAAATTGACTGCCTAGCTTATGGGAAAGCCCTGGATTTGATGACATACCTCCCGAAGCTCTAATGACTGACAAGAGAGCTCTACTACAACCATTGCACGAGCTTCTGACCCTCTGCTTGGAACAGGGCTACATCCCCCACCACCAAAAGGATGCAAATACAGTTACACTATATAAGAACAAGAGCGATAGAAATAACTCAGTAACTATCGTGTCAGATCACTACTTAGTATGTAGGAAAGGCTTCTGCCCGGGTCATACTAACACGATTACAGAGTTAAGACTCCCAAGTTTATCCAGATTCTCAGTGCGATTTCCGGGCTGGTCAATCTACCCAGCTTTACCTACTTGGTGTCAATAGTTGATTGGTGACAAAATCAAAGGTACACTTTGCAAGACAGCTGCCCCAATGTTAAAAGAAAAAAATGGATCTGGCAAAAAACCAAGCTGATGGACGAAACCAAACTGTGTATCTATCCAGCCTGCGTCATCAGTACGCTGCAATACTAAAGCGAGACCAGGACCACTTATTCATCCTATGAGCAAGAAACGAAATAGTTTCCACTTAAATATCCTACGTCGCATCCTTGGCATTAAATGTCAGGTTAAAGTGCCAAATAGGGAGGTCCTGATGTGTGCCAATATCTCAATTCTTAGCAAAAGACGCCTGAGCTGGATAGGACATACAAAAATAATAAGCCCAGGGCGCATACCAAGACCTTCTATACGGGGCACTGGCATCGGGAAAGAGGAAGACAGGTCTACCATGTCTGCGATTTAAATATGTCTGCAAAGGGAAATGAAAGAAACAAAAAAAAAACGCACAAGTGACTAGGAATATAAGGCAGAGGATCGATCTAGTTGTCACACAGTTGTTAAAGAGGTCGTCATAGTAACCGAGGAGCGAAAGTTGGAGGAGGGTACTGAGAGAAGAGCTAGGAAAAAGGCCAAAATATTGGGAATCACAGAATTTGCGGGAAGAAGCTGTGACAATTAATGTCATTCAAGGATATGAGTGCACAACCACACGAGGAATGCAACTCAGACCAACGGTGATGCACACGCGTCTTCCGAGACGGAAGGATGCAAATATAATTAGGTCTAACAAAGCTCCACATTTGTTCATGTGGTGAGATTTTTGTCCGTCAGATTTCTGTCCGTTTTTCGATTGATTTTAAGGTAACCTAAAAATAGTTCCCTGAATGATTTAATATTTTGTGTCATGAATTCTGTATAATTCCTTGCCTAAAAGAGAAATTATATATTCTCAAAAGTGTATGTACATGGAAAAGAATCCGTGTTAACGATTCTAGTCTACTAAATAGTTAGAGATTTCGTTTCATTTCGAGTAGTATGTAAACAAAATAGATTTCATTAACTGTTTAAAGCATGATTTGACATTAAAATATTATGGCTTTGCAACTCTTAGAGTTATTGTCTATTTTCCAGCCATGAAGAAGTATTTGCAAATATTGGGCCTCTGCATTCCATTATTTTAAGATCATTATTTTTAAAAAATCATTTCAGATATGTCTGTGCATATTCGATTTTGCTTCAATGAAATCTTTGAACGTTTCTGCAACGTCTACATTTTTTTCTATCTTTACATAATACATACCTGGAATTGTTTGATCATTTTGTGAAACATATGAAGAGCTATCACATACAATCGAACAATTTCTCTTAAAGTTCCAAAAAAGCTCAGTTTGAATTTGAGGTAAGTTGGTTTTTTTAATACACGTTGTTTTTGCGGTCCCCGTTGGTATTTTTGAAGCACATACATCGGTTTCTAGTGTGTGCTTTTATTGTCATCAGTATTGTCCTCTCTGTAACCTGGAAGTAAAAATTTAATTTTTCTTCAGGATTGAATAATGTCAAACATTCTAACAAGGATGTGTTACCACTTAATTGGCTTTATTTCTTTTACAACAACGTATGGGTTTTCTTTAAAATTATTACATAGTCTATTCTTTAAATCCGATTTATTGTTGCTTCCAGGGAAAAACAACTTGTTTAATGTTGAACACTTGTTTATAAATGGCTACATTTTTTAGCGCATTTTCGAGAAGTCGAATGCGCTATTGCACCCGTTTTGTCCGTCCGTCTGTCATCACCCTAGATCTCAGCACCAATAAGTCCTAGACCCATGATGTATATATGTTTTTTGTATGTCCTGACCTGCCATTTGTGCATCAACACTCAGTTACTCGATCCGTTAAAAAACCCCGTTAAAACTACCAAAAAACATTGCGAATCGAGAGATAACACTGGCGCAGGCAACGGTCGCCATTGCCGGAGGCAACGGTCGCCATTGCCGGATGTCTTAGTATTATCAAAAGTATTAGGTTTTTTTTTTGTTGACGTCATTAGAATATGTGTCAAAGTTTAGAGAGTTTTACGTCATCATTTGTGGTGACTTCAATCAAGATCTTAGCGGCCCAGGGGTAGAAATTGAAAACTTTTTCGAAACAAGCTTCAACATTCAACTACTTTCAACAAGATTGGCAACCACGATCTATCAAACAATAATTGACGGAGTATTTGGGCGATTAGCTGATTACAATTTAGAATGTTTCATTTATGAGTCCTATTTCAGTGACCCCAAACCACTTGTAGTTAGATTAAAGAGACAATAAAAAATTTTAAAATGTAAAGAAATGACTTTTAAATAAAAAAAAATTCAGGTATATTCATTACACAAGAAAATTCATAAAAATATGTCTAAAATCTAAATACAATTACCGGTAACTACATAATGCTGATATCTAACATAAGTACTGATACATAATACGAAAATGCGCTAACACGTCCTGAGTCCAAAAAGGGACCAGGCTTAACATGATTTTTTTAATTCATGCTTTTTTTTAATTCCATTGCATGAGTATTTTTTTAATGTTATTTTTTTGTTCCTCAAAGCAAAAAACATTAAAATTAAAATAATGGTGTTTTGAAAGAATTAAAAAAAAGTATTGAAAGAGTTTTTTTTTCCAATAGTTTACTGACACTAAAATCAAAATTGAATGACTTATATGAAGCAGGGTCACATTCGTAAACTACTACAGACACTACCTTTTTCAGCTCACAAGCAATAATATCAGAAGACTTAAAAATCATTATTGATTTAAACGTTTTTGCATTAGAATCGTTCAAGTATTTTAATACAATTTATTATTTTTTTTTTAAATTGTGGCTTTTCTTTTCTTTTAATTTTAATAAAGTGGCACGGGTTCAAAACAGCGACTGTCAAAACAGCGACCATCAAAACAGCGACTTCAAAACAGCGACTGTGTCAAAACAGTGAAGGTCATAACAGCGACTTCAAACAGCGACTGTATCAAATTAGCGACTTCACCACAAAGCTATTCTGGTCCAACCGTAAACTTAACACAGTGGTTCTAAACTTTCTGACACATAAACAATGTTTCATTGTCTAAACTTATCCAATGACCCCAAGTGAAAAAAACTACATAAATGGATAGAAAAATGTAAAACCTAAAAAAATAGCAACATTTTGATGAAATATTTAATGAAAATTATAAATTTTGATTTTAAAAATATTAAAAACAAATAATGAAGTAGATTTGCTTATGCTGCATACATATGCACTTATTCATATACAAACCGCTGGTAATTGAAATAAAATTGTATCCACAAAGAATCAAAAATAACATTTTATTTGTCTTAGCTCCATAGTATATAAGTGAATTAAAAATAAGATTTAAAACCGAAAAGATGAAGGTTACTTAAATTATGTGACATTTATCTCATTTTGATAGAGTATTTATGGAAATTAAAAGTTTTGTTTAAAATAAAATTTAAATCAATTCTCCTAGGCTACGTATACACTCATTTATTCAAATACAAAAAACCTGCTCTGGGAAAATAAAATTTATTAACAAAGAATTAATAACATTTAATTTGTATTAGCTACATAATGCGTACATGATTTAAAAAGAACTTCAACAGCCTGTTGCTTGCGAGCATGCATATATACCCAGTATTCATGTCAAAGTCCAGCTAAGCACCCCCGATCCGCTATAATCGGACAATAAAAGGTCACGTGGTCAGGTAAAGGTACCTAGATTCACTCTACCCCCTGTCATTTTTTGTTTAGAAGGAGCGTCTGTAACATCTAAGATAAGACAAATCATTGTTTATGGTTTCTCCTGAAATAAGTTTGTAAAAATAAACCTTCACATAAATAAATCATTTCTTTAAAATTTCTTTTAAACATCGGTAAGTCACATGGCATCCCTCAAGGGACGATAGCGTTGACTCCTGATCCTCTTCCCCCCATCTTTCATATAACCTAGGCAATGCTTTGAAGAAAGCCAGCTGTCCCCTACAGTGTGAATACAGTACATTAACTTTTGCTTATTCAACAGCAGCGGCTGTCAAAATATTTTTTTTAACCTTAGGATAGTTCCTTTATTTATTATATTATATTTGTATTTGGCATTTCCTTTTTTGGATAAAAAGCTACCCTTTCTCGTAATTTCTTTTTTTTTTTTTTTTTTTTTTTTTTTTTGTTAGAAATAATTAACATTACGCATTTGCGACCCTTAGCCAAGTAACGATTTTAAAAAAAAAAAATTTTCTTAAATCACTATGTCTATTATATAAGGATTCTATTCCATTATTTTTGCGTTGAAGTTGTATTTCCATGTTAGAACTAGACTCATTGTCTTATTATCATCACCAATTTTCTCTTTAAACTTAAATTTAAAAATTTGAATTCCCGCATTGTCGCTGTGAAAAAGTAAAAGAACAGCAAGGATTTAACTGTTTTTTGTTGTTTTTTTAAAATAATAATTACGTGAGAAATAGTTATTTCTTTAAATGAAAGAGTAATGGTCAAAAGCATACATGATTGTACAAAATGTAGTTAAAGAAATATATTGAATCTAAAATCAATTACGAATTTCTGTCAAGGCGTGACAGAAAGTTATAGGCAATCTACGAATAATAATTTCAATAACGTGCTGTATTTTCATTTTTCGTGTAATTGTGCACAGTAAAAAAAAAATATTGAAATGATTGAAAGCTTTTTTAAAAAAATAATCGACATGTGAGATTCCATCCTGAGCTAATGAGCAGGATCCCTACTGTACTATTTAAAGCGTTTGCTAAACTGTTTCATTTTCATTTATTTTGTTTTCCCGGAATATTTACAAGAAAAGATTACATAAAGATATTTTAATAAATTTCAGAATATACACAAGTAACGTTCCTCTACTCTCACACAAGATCTGCCCATCGTGGCAATGGGAGACAACTTCAATTGGTGCGGTGTGTAATCTGCCTCGACAATCCAACCAATTTCCTTCTAAACTGATGCCATTTATTTCAATTGTTAAAGAAATGCATTTGTTTCGTTTTAAATTGAAAGTAGAAGAAATATTCATGGAAGAGAAAGTTTGTAGGACATCGGGAATTCCCGATTTTAGTTTCAATTCTAAATGTAGTTAAAGCTGTTTGATTTTGGTTTAACATATAAAAGAAATAAAGTAATTGCTTTACTTACAGTCCTTCATACTGAAACCAGTTCTTAAAAACCTTCCTGACCGAAACGTACACACATCACTTAAAACCCACATTAATTTTTCCTATTGAGTTGGCGGACACGGCAAACGAGACATGAGGAAACCAGAGATCGATCAACTGTAATACTTTATCTATAACAACCTGAGGTTCTCAAAGAAAAAAAAGGTGCAATTAAAAAAAAAACACTTTCGTATGGCGTCATCATTCAGGTAATCTATTCTTTTAAGAAATACACTAGCATAAACAATTTTAATGATGGATGCGTCGAGCATTATGAATAATAAGTAAATTCTATTTTTTTAAAAAAATATTTACAAAAATCTTTTTCTTTTTTTTTTGTGGTCAATAAATGCTTTGTTAACAAACATTTATATTAAAAAAGTAATCGAAATTAAAGCAGTGTAACATATTTTATCAATAAACGAAGTAACATTTTGTTTATTCAATTCACAGGTGAATAACAAATTAGAAACGCTTGTTGTTGAAGAAGAAATTAACATGTCAACATCAGCAGATATTTCACACAGCATTAATCAAGCTGCGACTTCTGTTATTCAAGAGTCCGAGGAACATTCATGTATGTTCTCAATTTTATCAATCCAAATATATTTTCGAATTTTAACCTTTATCGTTTATTCTGATAAACATACGCTATTTTCTTTTTAACTCCAGACGGCTTTATTTCAAAATTGTTTAAATGATTAAATGAAATGCCTAGATTGTTATTAAATATTTATTAAATCAAACAATTTTTTTTCGTATTGTCTTATTCATTAAAAGATTCGAATTTCATGTCATTTTAAAAAATATATTTGTTTAAATTTTCATTTTGTTTTGCTCATTGAGATACCTTATTTTTTTTTTAAAGAAGAAAATTCGTTTAACATCCCTATATCTTGTAACAAGTTCTAACTAGCTATAAAACAGAGGATGAACACGTCCTTTTGTCCAGTATGCACGAATCTTCAAATCCAACTTCTATTAGCAGGCTGGATACACAGCAGTCTGAATCAAATTTGAAAGACAGAGAAGTCAACAACGATGCTCGAGAAAAATCCGTTGAGAAAATAACATTCTCTCTAGTTCTTTGTAAACTGTCCATAATTAATCTGCTGCAGATTAGTTTATCTTATCTATTACACACGACACTTCTATACAGAAGATTACTGCATGCTACGTTCATCCACGGTTTTTGTCTAAACATGCATTTTTATTAGAGTTTTAAAAGTTGACAGCGCGTTGGTTTTCATGGTTTTATCAGGGAACCCATTCCACGCCCGAATTCCAGAGGGGAAGAAAGAGAATTTGTATGTGTTTGTTCTCGCACACCAAATAATAAAAGTGCTTTAATCCTTCTGTCTATTACAGGGTTGAATTAGACTACATTTGTTTTTTGTTGTCAATTTTGGGGTAGCATTTTTGCGACCTATAGGTACTGTTTCCTTAAAATTTAATACATGCATTATATTTATACTCTTTTTGGACGTTCCGTTTATTACTAAAACAACTGAGCAAATTCAAAAAAGAGCTGCCAGATTCATTAATGGAGAATATTCAAAACAGACAAGAATAATACCATTAGTTAAATCATTTAGCCTTGAAACACTAGAAGATAAAAGAACCAAGAGTAAAGTAGTAATTTTACATACAGCAATTATCTCTAATTTAGATATACAACACAAAGATAACTTAACACAACCTCAGATAGACATAAGGATAAAACACCTTTCTTATTCCGTATGCAAGAACAAACACACGAATTTTCGTTATTCCCCTCCGGAATTCGGGCGTTGTATGAGTTGCCTGAAGAAAACAGGAAAACCAACACTTTATCAACATTCAAAATTCTAATATGAATGCAAGAAAAACACAATCCATAGATAAGCCTAGAATGTTATAATCGTCTGTATAGAAGGAACGTCTGCATAAGATAAGATAAGATAAGATAAGATAAGATAGTGCATATACTCATAGCATTTGAACTATTGGTTGAAATTCTAGATTACAGTTTAGATGGTGACGCTTCCAAAACATTTAGTATAATGAACCAAAGAAAAATATTGTGATATTTGTCAATATTCAACTATATTTGTCCTTATTTAAGAGAAAATAATTTACAAGGAAATGGTGAAACATGGACGTAAGTTCTATTAATTGCTAGATGCGTTTTTTATGTTACTTTAATCTTATGAATTAAGTTTTTCATGCGCCCTCATCGCAACTAATATCTAGGTTTTCTACCAGTACCATAAAAGTATTTTTTAATTATTTTTTTTATTAGGAAAATTTAAGCGGTTGAAAAAATAATAGCAGAACCAGGAATTCAACCAATTTCATTCTATCTTTGCATTTTCCGATTATTATTTCAACTTCAGATTCCTGGACAATACTTCATAAACGACGAAATAAATTTAAAGGGCATTCATTATAAAACTAGGGCTGCTGAAATTAACGACTAATTAATTGATTTATCGTTTAAAACGTTCAATGAAATTCTTTTAATCGATTAAAATTTTATTAAAATTTATGAACATATTACTTATATTGTTCTCTTATTCATTAATAATTTATATAAGTTTCTATTTACATACTTTTCCTCAAATTATTATTATTTATTTAGACGTGCATTCGTTAACAAACAAGTTTTCTTTTTTTTTTCTTCTAGAGATGATTGCGTTTCCTGTGTTACGTCACAGCTTTCGAATCACCGCGACTTAAACGATTTCATGAAATAAAGAATCTTAACTTAACGGGACCTATACTGTATGTTTTATAAAAATATAATTCGTCGAAATGAATTTATTAATTCATAAAAATGTTCCCGATTAATCGAACAAACATTTTTATTCAGTAGCAGTCCTATTTAAAACATATTTACGTTAGTGTTTTTCACAACTATCTTTAGCTTATCCCTGGTCCTTTTCTTGTTCAAGTTGCATCTTCTTTGACAATTTGTGTGATTCGAGTTTAAAGGAACTATTAGTTAAACCCTATTTGTTTCTCCTAATGCAAAACTGAAAGTTGTTTTCTTTAACGTGCTTTGGTTGCAATGAGTATCACATAAGAATTATTATACATTTTATAAAAAAAAGCAACAACAACAACAAAAAATAATAAATAAAATAATAGTAATAATAAACTTGTGTTGAAACGAAGTTATATAACAATATAAAGTTACTTACGTTGTTTTTTGTTTTTTTTTACCGACAGTTGTATTAAAAGAAGCAGATAAATATCATTGCACAAATATGAGATTAGCCGCGCTGGAGGAAGCTTTCTTCTCGCTAAAGCAGACCACGGAAATATATCAGGAGAAACAAGAAAACTTAGACACGATATTAAAAGACGTTTTGCTGCAGCAAGAAAAACTAAGGGACAAAATTAAATCTGTCCATACAAAGAATTCGACGTTCAAGAAGAAAATACAAAAAACAGTTGAGGGGCTTGATCAAAGAACTGATTTAATTTCTTCAAACGTCCAAGATTTGCAAGTCACACTGAACGGTGTTAACAGAAATCTGGGGAAATTACAAAGGCAAAATGAAACTTCTACTGCTTCAATAAATAAAATGAATGAACAGATCAGCTCTGCTAGGAAGTTCAGGAACGATGCAAATGTCACCTTACAAGATTTGACGAAGAGATTGGAGAGTAAAGAACAACGAAGTTCGACAATTAACCTGAAGGTGACAAAACTAGAAATTTCCGTCGATTCTCTCAGCGAAAAGCTAGGAAATTCTTCAAGTAGCTTTCAAGATAGGTACAATGAATTGGTATGTGACAATAATTTAATTATGTTTTCTAGGTCATATGAAACTGTCATTTATTGCTTGCGCTGTGTCAACCATAAAAATACCACCATACATGACTAACCTTCCCCCCACACACACACATGACACGTTCACAAATACACACTGCAACCCACACACATATTTTTTGTAAGGAACAACACACTTCCTAAAGATATATAAATTATACTTAATTATTAATTTCACCTAGGGGTTGACTCTGGTCGGATTTCACTCTTTAAATCCGCCCTTCAGTGGCGTAGCTGGCGAGGGGTTCCAATTTCGAATGTCTCCCCTGGCCCAAACTTGATGGAGGCCGCAACGGATTGTTCAAAATTTAAAAAAATAATAATTAAGTATTACGCCACTGCAATGTATGCAGAACCCGAAAAATGGCCAAGTCCCCCGGGCCCTTAAATCCCTAGCTACGCCACTGACGGTTTTTTTAAATTTTAAACTGGTACAATTCTAGTTAATTAATTACTAGTTATAATAAATAAATCCACCAAACTCCGACGGTTACATGACATTGGTTGGTGTTAGGTAAATGTTGTTACGCAGTGTGCTAGCAACGCAATACCTTCGTACGCAATGGCTTGCAAACCTTTACACGCCAGTTAACTTTACCCATGGGGATACTTGGTCTGAAACGGGAACCAAACTAATTTTAACGAAATTCCATTTCGGAAATGCGTTTAGCCATTTGAAATGTATGTGCACATGTTAGCTTGCACATGCAGCGCCTCCTCAAAGAGAGTTCGGGTCTTTTGCTATTATGCTAAAAAAATCCCAAGAATATGCAACGGCCAAAAAAAAAATCGAAAAATTTGAATAAATTTCTTAAGGAAAAAAAAATTAAACATAATTTTTTATTTTTTTTAAATCTGTATTTTGTCAATTTTTCATCAACCATAGCTAATGATATTCAGAAAAAATTCGGAGAAGGAATTTTGAAAAATCTATTTTCTTTTGAATACCGTAATTTTATAAGCAATTTGTTGATAGCAATTTTGAAAGTTTCAAAATTATTGATTTTAAATGACTCTTAATATAATTTAGAATAATAGATAATGGGGTTTTCCGCTTTATGAATGCTTAAGTTAGATTGTTATGCGTGCGCATTATATTTACATATTATTGATGTGATGTAGCCTGAGGGGATATGACATCATATTGTGTTTCGATTCTGAATTAATTATTTGAATCGAATTTTAATGTAATAATCTAGAATTATTTCTCTTGAATAAATAAAAATCGAAAAATTCCTTGTTGGAAATTGCGTTTAAATACTCATTCGAGTTTTTATCATTTGTTGTGTTTAGCTTATTTTTAAAAAAAAAAAACTTTAAGATTCATCGGTACTTAACAATCACGATTATTGTTTTTCTAATCTCTGATATTTTTTTGGTGTGCAAATTAGTTCGGCATGGTTTGTCACACACTTGCTGGCAAGTTGGCACTTCTAGAGAAGTTAAAAGAGATTTTGTGTAAGAAGATTGCTACAAAGAAAGGAGATGTTTTGCAGGTAACATTACGCTTACATTTTAAATTAGGTTCCATTAAAACATATCTATGTTGCATCTATATCGTATAATTTATCTATATGACATACAATAGCAAATAGGCTATCATAATGCAGAGGAAGACATAGAAGCACGAAATATAATAAGTCAAGTTATTCATGTTTTCAATAATTGAGCAGTTTGAAACCGAAGTTTTATGTTTATGAGTGAAAGTTTGAAAGACAGTGTTCATTTTTAAGAAAAAAAAAGAAACAAATCTAGAAACAGTGATGTAAATGTGCTTAATTTATCTACGATCTATAGTTTAATTTTAAAAAGTCGCAAAATTATTTTTTTTACTCAAAAAGGACATTTTTTTAATTTTCTTATTTGCATACTGGCATTATTTGTAATAAGTTTTTTTTTGGTCAAATGTTTATCCCCCCTAACAAATTCCTATTGTACATAAATCAGCACTTTTTTGGCCTCAATGTTTATCAACAATGCTAGATTTTTACTATACTTATTTATAAATAATTTGTTGTATATATACACTTATGTGTGTGTTTAGTAAAACAACACGACAATCGCCTTGCATATTGTAACGAGCCTCGGGTACCCGTGAGACTAATATCTCTGCTTTCACTCAAGTTTTCTTATTTACTAGTCACACTTGTCTTCTCGAACTCTAACACCAAACTCCAAAACTGATCGAATGCATGAAAACTGTCCAGAAACAGGGAACCCGGCTGCCGCTTATGTGGTATGGCAGAGGAGAAAGTGGCACATCTGCTGACCGATTGCTCTGCAGCTATTGTAATTCCCTGGACCAAATTTAAAAATTGATTAATTTTTGTTAGTTAGGTGTCTGTAAGAGCACGAAAATGTTCATATGGCTTAGACGAGTCCCTGAGTCCACCAAGCTCTGATGGGCTATTTACATTAAAATCTTTCACGAATCTAGCATATATCTTTTCTGTAATAGAATTACATGTATATTCTATAACCACGGCTTCAGTTAAAACGATAGCCTTAATGTAGTGTAATGGTAGCACCTTATAAGATCAATGTCAATTCTGCATTTGTGCGCCATCAATATCGACACATTAACTGATATACAAGAGATATTTGTAAACAGCTAATTTTGCCATTCATCGGTAAAAGAAACTTTTTAAAAAATATAATTTAAAATTTGCCTTTTATAACCTATAATATCTTTATTTCCTGTTTAAGGCAAAAGAAGAAGCACTCTGTGTAGTGGATGAATTTACAAAGAGCGGTATGTTACAGCTAGTTAATAGTAGTTAGCATTTGATAAAAGAATTATTCTTAAAATCTTTGGTGTATGATTTCTTAACATCAAATTAAATGACTGATGTTCCCACTCTCATACTTTTGCTTTATTAAAATAAAATTATATGTTACTAGATACGACCCGCGGCGTAGCATAGGCCGCAGACATACTCATATATTTTGCAAAGAAAATGGGGTAGGGGAGAACGGACACAACAGTCGCACTAACAAACTGGATCTACGCGAGTGAACGTTGGAAGGAGGGGGGTGCTAATGCATTTTTTGGAGGTATTTTGAACATCGAGATAATATCTGCCTCGCCATTATATACTCCTCAAATATTCCTGTACTGAGTATATTGTTGAGAGTGTAACTGAGAAGAACGGGGAGCTTTTTTATTGGACACAATGGAACGGGGGAACTTTACTCAGATAGCGAGTAGAATGCCGCTGACGGTAATGAGAAAATTTGACTCAAGAAAAAAATATTTTTGAATGTTTATAGCTACCATTTTAAGTCTGTGTTATTTCCTATCTTATTGACTTATTTTTTAATTATATTTAATGAAAATGTTAAGGTAAAGATAACGTTTGATGCTTTTGTATCTTAACACTTGATGGAAAGCTTTGAACACTTGAATTTTCAAATATTAACTTCTTGAAATGCAGCTCCTCCACTACCAACACCAAAAAGTACAGCTTCGAACTTTGGTTTCAAATTTGGTGACCCGTCGGCCCCTGCAACAACAATGAACTTCAGCTTTCCATCCACAGACGGATTTATATTTAACTCTAACGCACAAGATGCACAACCAAAGACCACCAGTACCACAACACCGACTGTCTTTTCACTAGGTCTTAACCCTTACCCAGAACAACCAAAGACCACCAGTAACACAACAACAACTGGCTTTTCATTTGGTAGTCTCCCTGCACCAGCACAACCAAAGACCAGCAGTACAACAACACCAACTGGCTTTTCATTTGGTGGTATCCCTGCACGAGCACAACCAAATATCATCAGTACAACAACACCAACTGGCTTTTCATTTGGTGGTATCCCTGCACGAGCACAACCAAATATCATCAGTACCACAAGATCAACTGGCTTTTCATTTGGTGGTATCCCTGCACCAGCACTACCAAATACCATCAGTACCACAACATCAACTGGCTTTTCATTTGGTGGTATCCCTGCACCAGCACTACCAAATACCATCAGTACCACAACACCAACTGGCTTTTCATTTGGTGGTATCCCTGCACCAGCACTACCAAATACCATCAGTACCACAACACCAACTGGCTTTTCATTTGGTAAAATTAAATGGAAAAGACGTAAACAATGTAGGGGTTAGCCTGACCGGACGTAACAAAACAGCGAACGGTCAGGCTAACCCTTACCTTGTTTACATCTTTCCCATTTAATTTTATATAATCCTGATTGCAGTCCTACCCCTCATTTTGTTTTCATTTGGTAGTATCCCTGCACCAGCACCACCAAATACCATCAGTACCACAACATCAACTGGCTTTTCATTTGGTAGTATCCCTGCACCAGCACAACCAAATACCATCAGTACCATAACAAAACCAGCTGGCTTTTCATTTGGTCTTAACTCTTTTCCAGCATAACCAAATACCATCATTACCACAACATCAACTGGCTTTTCATTTGGTATTATCTCCCCTGCACCAGCACAGTCAACGACAGGACTTACGTTTTTTGCGTCCCATGTTAGCATCCAAAAAATCATTTATTGAATAGTTTATATGACACGGAAAACCCAATATTTTCAGTAATGGTTCTTTTGGTTTTATTAATTAATTTTTAAATAATTTTTTTATTTATATATTTATTTTATTTTCGACTTTTAGACAGATTTTGTTGTCTAGATAGAAATTAACAATAAGTGGAAAACAGATGGTGGGTAAAGTTAAAATTGAATTTATAGCTTTCCAGTAAAATATGTAAGCAATTGAATCTATTCAAAAGGGCTGATAAATATGCAGCTTGGGAAAATCGAGATTTCCGTTATGTTACCATATAAGGAAATATTTATTTTTACTTTTAGATACAATTTAAATAATGTAGTTCTTCAAGTTGAATATCCTATTAAATATAATTGTTGCTTTTTTCCATTAAACATAGTTTAGAGTTACACACACTAATGTTGTTGGTTTTGTTCTTCGCCCGTCGTTGGTCGACGATGACCACTCTCATCACATTTGTAATTTTGACCTGTGCTAGGCCGTCATGTGCGTCCTCTGGTGGCTAATTAACACTATTCTAGCTTAAAATGTTCGTCCACACGTCACCATGAGATGAATGGGTTCACATCAGGAGGGTTTATGGATACGGTCTTTCCAAGCTGATGTTTTGTCTTTGAGCCTCACGGTTGCGCTATTCTGTATCATTGAGCGACTGTGGGCTTGGCTACTGGCTGCTGCTTCACTGTGTAATGTCAAAGGCCTTTAGATCAGTTTTAAGCTTACGCGGACCTCCGCGCGCTCCATTCCCTTCACTCAGCTCACAATAGAAGAGCCTCTTGTGGAGGCGATGATAGGGCATGCGCACTACATGCCCCGCTGATGTTAGTTGGCACTACATGAGGCTAGTGTGGATGCTGGGTTGTCCTGACGTGGCTAAAATTTCGTTCTCTGGAAATTTTTCATGCCATATTTCAACACAAATAAATATCAATTTTACATCCTTGTACTCGAAATTTTGATTACTTTGGTTATAATATTTAGAGTTCTTTAGCAGAAAATAATTGTAATTCAATCATGAGGAAAAACAACTAAGTTTTTTCAAAAAAATAAACATCATTCATTAGGAACAGCGCGCTCGTAAAATTAGGCTAGAAATAACTCTCTAACTCTACGCAGTTGGGCAAAAAATTCATGGCTATTCCACAGCATAATTTTTTCTCTATGATCTTTTATAAATTTAACTGCACAAACTTATTTTCAACTGGGGATTCTTTGCAAAAATATTTAAATTTTCTGAGACAAACGCGGAATCAACGGATCAAAAGAGTTGATGGTATAAAAAATAAAATTTAGTTAACATTGTTTAAATTGGAAGTATGTGATTTGTGCGATACATACTTTTTAAAGAGATGATGATAACATTTTTAAAAATGACGTTTTGAAGGTTATTATTTTTAATGATTAAATATGAGACACAGGCCGAACAACATTCAAGACGGCTTGTCGTGATACCACTCCACTTCTTTTCTGTAGTCTATGCTACAAGAAACATTCAAGCAATACTCATTTTTACGAATCTCGACTTTTCTCTAATTTCACCATCAGTGTTACTACGTAATATACATCAATATCAGCAACAACAAAGTCAACGCTGTCAGAAGATTCACCTACCTTGGCAGAATTTGCCTCAGAATGCTACACAGCTATTTCTAAGCGGCTCAGCGGCTTGTTAAGCAGGCTGCAAAGTCCTGACGAACGATAAGGAAAAATCGGGCGAAAGAACCTCCTTATGGGACCCTAATCATCTCTTGTGTGAACTACATACAATACACCTCTCGGGTAAAGATTGGTACCACAGGCCACCAAATTACACACCAAGCTGCAACAGCGCATAGCAGTACGAGGTGAATGGCCTTTCTCAATCATGACCAACAGTTATCCATCAGTTTAAAACGTTACCTACACGTTGAGTAAATGCCGTGGCATCCTGTTCACCAGCTTTTTTCCCATGTAGCTCGGTGTTTTTATTATTTTTTTTTCGAATGAAAAAAATCGCCCCCCGATTCCCTACCTACCACGCCCCGACCCCCACCCACCCCAACACACGGCTTTTCTAAAACTCAACCCCAATTGCATATTTCGTTTTTGTTACCAAAACCTATTGTTATTAAACATCTGTACAAATCTTCATTTATTTTGGCATAGGTATAGAGCCCTCTCCACCATACACTTTTCAATTTAAAAAAAAAAACATGAACATGTCCACTTGCTTTCTAATGGTCAGTAATAACCTTAACATCCTGTTGCCTGTTACCGTTTTGATTGTTTCCTTTCTAAGTCACATTAATGTAACAACACGCACATGGTTTATTGTATGTAAGAGGCCGTCCATAAAGTTTGTCGCGCTATTTTTGAGCTTTTTAAAATCCTCCTGTCACAAACTGTCACAAATCTCCAATTCTAGCCCCCCCCCCCTAAAGTACGTCAAACTTACTAACAAAAATATTTTTGTATAAACAAAAAATAATTAAAATCTAATATAAAACACCGTAACGTCACACATAGCTGGACACCGTTCTCCAACTTTCACAAACTGTCACACTATTTTACACCCCTCCCCTACTCTGGAGCGTGACGTACTTTATGGAAGGCCCCAAATAAGTAATGTAAATTTATTTAAAACAAGAGTATTTTTTAATGCTGATGTGTGTACTAGCTTTTTTTTTTTTACTTGTGCATTATTCGATAATAAAGCTATGATATCTTGCTGTAATCATACAATTCGTTTGTATATCTTGTATTTTAAGTTATGTGAATTATGATATTTGAACAAAAAATAATAAATCGTTTCACCTTAGCAGCACAAAAATATATTATTAAAATTCCAGCTTAAAGTATTAAGGTTCATTTAAAACAATGCACACAATAAATTTAAAGCAACAAAAGTACACTTTTAAAAATCATAAATAAATAATATTAAAAAAAACAACGACAGTAATTTAATTTTTAAAAATTATTCTTAAACTTTATTTCAAGCTGTGAAAACTTATAAACAAATAAATTACGTGTAGAAAACCTGAGAATATAATTATGACATCACAGTTTATAAATATATTTGGTTATTTACTCTCAGTCATTATGAGTTTTTAAAACCTTAAAAACATCACATTTACATTGATTATAGTATGTTAGACCGAGAAAAAATCCAACCACAGATTTAAACATCAAAAAGTCTTAGAAAAAAACTATAAAATATTTAATATCAAAATATATTGTTCATTATTATCTTATAAGATCTTTTCATAACACATTTAACTTGTAAGTTTAGCAAATGTCAACTTTCTTCTGATAGTCTTGATATTTCAAACATTGCGTTGTCATAAAAACTATCTGAAAAACACATTTGTTAATTAATATCAGAAGCAATAAATTATTTTTAAACCTAACTTTTTCCTTGCCTCATTTTGTCGAACCATTGACTGTACACCAGCCCCAGTCTATTCCACTGCCGCTGTAGTTGATGCTATGGTTAGCACCTGAGTGCACATGATTCGACCACCAGCCTTGTCTACCCAGCGTTAACACGTACGCCCCGCTGCTTCCCGGGCACGTCGGACAATCGTACGTGTAAAAATGGACGGCGTCAAAACTGTCTTTGGTCTCGAACCAACGCCCCAGGGAAACCTGCTTAGGCATCCCGTGGGGATGCGCCACCATTACAGCCAGCTTGCTTTCATGCGCCGGGTTCTTGTGTTCGTCCCGTATCATCTTGCAGAGATCCAGCCACTCCTTCCAGGTTTCGATCAGCCCACGAACCAGATCCTCGTCGCAGGTGTAGACATCGAAATAGCACCTGTCGCTCACTTCATCGGCGACGTAGACCTCAGCGCCATCTAGCGTGGTGCAAGACGAGCGACTCTCCTGGTCGTCGAAGAAGAAATCGACGCAAGTCGCTCTCGCTTCAGAGGTGTTGAACACGACATGTGTCGCCGTGAGAATAGTTATCTTTCCCTTTACTCTCTTCCTCCCCTTGCACTGCCGACAACAGCACGTCGGGCCATCATCGACGATCTGCACGTGCCAAACACGGCCGGTCCCGCACCTGATGAAGTTCTTCTTCCCTTTGTCTTGGTAGAAGGGATACTCCTTCCCGCTGACCTGGTAAATTTCCGGACGATGTGTGCTCGTGTAGGTGCAGCGCACTTTCACTGTGAGGTAAGCCAGGGCCGTCACCGCGCGAAATATTTCATCGCTCTGGTAGCCAGCTGGTAGTTTCTCTTTGGTGAACTGACGAAAAGGAATAAACTTGTCGTGGTCTTTTACTTTGCCGCACGTCCGACTGAATGTTTCAGATACCCTTCCTTTGGGAGTCCTGAGAGGTTCCATGTCGCCTAAGGCCAAATAAGATAATAATAATAATAATATTAATAATAATTTGATAAGTGTTATAGCGCTGTACCCTAGAAATACATATTATAACTACAACACATAATGACATAACATTATACATACGTTACATATATCTTTAAACAAAAAAAAATATTCTCATTAAAATAATTTTCATAGTCAAATTTGAAGACATATGTTTTTAGTTTAGCCTTGAAGGCCTTCGTAGTTGCATTACTGCGAATGTGTAATGGTTGAGAATTGCATTAGTTAAGGGCACAAAATGAGAAAGAACATACGTTAAATGTTTTAGATAACACGTTGCATCCCATGCATAGAGGAGTTAGTATAGAATTTTTTTTTTTTTAAATACAGTGTGTTATTAATAAGTAAGAAGTAATTGTTTTTAAAAAAAATCTTAAAATGATACTTAGAAATAATTTTAGAGAAACTCAAATGAATGGAGACTTAATTGATATACAGACATGCACGGGTAGATGATTTATTCCTGTATTCCTTATAATTAATAAATGATTATTGAATTAGTAAACGGCAAAGTGTCCACTTACCATAATCAAATTTAGCCGCTTCACTTTGCGCTGTGGGTGTCACTTTCTTTGACAAGTGGACCAGGTCTGAAATATAGGGAAGCTCAGAATTAATTTATAAATATCTCAAGGTTTAACTACAGGTAGCCTACTTCAAGGACTTTAACTAATATTGAAATACTGACTGCACATTCGAATAGAAAAAACCTTGTGCCTCCAATAGCTAAATTAACATTTTGCCTCTAACAGTTCTTTAAATAATGATAAGCTCGACAATTGATATATATATAAATTTTCATCTTCTTTTTTTTCCTTAAAGAAACAGTTTAAATGCTCCAGTATATACATTCAAATAATTTGATTAAAGAAAAACATAAAGCACAAGTTTAGCTTTTGTTAACAATATTGCGGGGAAAAGAAAAACGAAAGACCGATGATTAGGTATCATGGTTTCTTCGGCATTTTTTCTTCTTTTTTAAAACTGTAAGTGTAGCATAATAATTGCCAGCAAATGGATCAGTGAAGCATAGAAGTCACTAGAAACTGTACCAGTGAAGTATACAAGTCACTAGAAACTGTACCAGTGAAGTATACTAGTCACTAGAAACTGTGCCAGTGAAGTATACTAGTCCCTAGAAATTTTACCAGTGAAGTATACTAGTCACTAGAAATTTACCAGTGAAGTATACTAGTCACTAGAAACTGTACCAGTGAAGTATACTAGTCACTAGAAACTGTACCAGTGAAGTATACTAGTCACTAGAAACTGTACCAGTGAGTTATACGAGTCACTAGAAACTGTACAAGTGATGTATACTAGTCACTAGAAACTGTACCAGTGAAGCATACTAGTCACTAGAAACTGTACCAGTGAAGTATAGCAGTCACTAGAAACTGTACCAGTGAAGTATAGCAGTCACTAGAAACTGTACCAGTAAAGTATACTAGTCACTAGAAACTGTAACAGTGAAGTATACTAGTCACTAGACACTGTACCAGTGAAGTATACTAGTCACTAGAAACTGTACCAGTGAAGTATACTAGTCACTAGAAACTGTACCAGTGAAGTATACTAGTCACTAGAAACTGTACCAGTGAAGCATTGCAGTCACTAGAAACTGTACCAGTAAAGTATACTAGTCACTAGAAAATGTACCAGTGAAGCAGTGTCTTCAAAACTAACTGTCACCATTGCCACGTTTCTTTCCAGGTCAGTCCCATCTCAATGACGTCACTAAGCCAGATGACTTAGGGACTTCCCGTATCTTTAAATAAATAGAGTAGGTCAAAACTGCGACTTGTAATAATGGATAATTAATTAGGTCAGCCTTTGATACTATGTTTATATGCAAAGTTAATCAAACAACATTCAAACATTTCTTTTTTTTTTATAATGTAGCTACTGTGCACATTATGTCATTAAATGTTGTAATTAGGACATGAAAGTTTTACATTGATTGAATTGATAATTATGTGGGCTCTATTTTTTGTTTTAATGTAAAGCGCTGTGAGCCCTTTTGCTTGCAATGGTACGGGGTTATAAAAATTATCAAGATTTTATTTAATATTATTATTATTAATGGGCTACGCTGAATAAATATACTAAATATACGTCTTTTCTATTACTGCTACTTAGATATCCACTATTTAACTATATCATTAATGGTTCGACGCATCTAAAGCTAAATTATTATTTGCAAACAACTTAACAACGCCCTATGTGATATGTGGACTTCTCCATAAAATAATTACGACAGCGTTAAATTTTATTCGGAGCCCTTTTGTCTTTGTGACTTTGTGATTTTCTATCAGCAAATCTATAGCCAATTACTCGAGACAATTGATCACACGCTGACAAACTGTAAAGCGCTGGTAACTGCCATATCGTTTCCGATTTTCCCGTACTTCATTTTACTTTACTCAGCAGAGACATTATCAGCCGCGGAATATCTAGATTACATACAATGATTTCAAATAACGAAGACCGTAATAGTTACCTTGCTGCTCGGTCTTTCTTTTGGTCGCTTGTCGAGATGAAGACACTTTTACTGCCATTCTCATGACATTTTTAAAAAATAAGTTAAACTCCTGAAATAGTATTGTTTTCCAGATGACTTGAACTACTAATGAAAAATCTAACCGTAATGCATAGGTGAAGTGGCAGAGAATCACAAATCCATCTTGTAATCTTATCATTATATCTTTAGGTATCCTGCGAGTTTCGAAATGCATTCATCAATGAAAGTGTGAATAAAATTAGTCAAACTTTTCATCGGACCATTGAGCGATAAACTTAATTGTTTGGGATATTCCCGATTCGACCCCCTGACTCAGTCATTGTTGTTATTAAGTTGGAAGGAGCTGTTCCATTGTCACACTACCGTTGGTTTCCGAGGTAGAAAGTGTCGCTCAGTTAACTGCGACGGATTAATATAAAGGACATTGCCGCGGTGGACTTGACAAAATTGATGGAATAACGTCATCTCAGAACACATTATACAGTTAACAAAATAAAGGTTTCGCAAATGGTGCTAAATGAAGTTGAAAAAAAAAAAAAACAACAACAACAAAAAACACCATGTTCGCGAATGCTTTATTCACTTATCAGTAATAAATCACAGGCCACTGTTTTTTTCTATTCTGCTAAACGCTTGCTGTCAAAGTCACATAACTAGCAACCGGGGTTCTCACATGATTATGTGTGTATCTGAATGGATTCCCAAAAGTTCATATTTATAAGGCATCGGAAAAGCAAAAAATAAGTCTTAATAAGACAGGAGAAAGAATATTCTGAACTCCGGATTATATTAGCAGTCAAGACATTCAGAATTGTCTTTGTTATCAAATGAAAAGGATAAGCTGAAGAAAGAAATGAACTTAGTGGAATGATCGATAGAAATACAGCTGAAAGGCCCGAAGAGGTAAAGTCTGTAACGTTGTAAGCCTTTAATGGACGCGTGCTTGTTCTTATCATCTTTATACCGTGCTGTTTGCCTTCAATAAACGCGTGCTTGTTCTTGTCATCTTTACACCATTCTGTTTACATTCAATAAACGCATGATTGTTCTTGTCATCTTTACACCATTCTGTTTACATTCAATAAACGCATGCTTGTTCTTGTAAACTTTACACCATTCTGTTTAACTTCAATAAACGCATGCTTGTTCTTGTAAACTTTACACCATTGTGTTTAACTTCAATAAACGCGTGCTTGTTCAAGTCATCTTTATACCGTGCTGTTTGCCTTCAATGAACACGTGCTTGTTCTGGTCATTTTTATACCATTCTGTTTACCTTCATTGAACGCGTGCTGGTTCGTGTCATATTAATTGAAAATATATCTACTTATTATTATTAATATTATCTTTGAACCAAGGGTCTATGTTCCTTCTTAGGTTTATTAGTCCGTGGGCCAAGTAATAAAAACAATATATATTTATATATATTAAAAACTTGTGGGCAGAACTGCACACCATCTATTTTTTGTTGTTGCAGCATTTCACATTTTCAGTGCGGTAATTCTTAACTGCTGCTCGGCGTGTGTCAGATGACTGAGTGGCCGCGCAGCTTTTAGGGAACATTGCTAAAGGGATATATCCTTTTAGAACCTTGTGTCTGCATCCCACAATCCATTTCACCAGTTGAGAATCGAATGAAAAAGTTTATGTTAGGGATCTTTATGTGAGATATTCCGTGGGGAGTTGTTCGTCTTAACTGATTAATGACAGAGGATACAGTTATTAGACACGGAAGAACATACTTGCTTATTTCTGAGCTATAAACACTCCAATCGTTAAAACATTTCACCAAAAAAAAAGGATTGAGCAGAAAAGAAAATATAAACAATTTTTAAGACAAATACTTCTTCTATATATATATATCAGTGTGAAAAGGTTTACGATGAAATTATTAATATCTTGCACATTATCATACAGAAAAAAGATTGTGAAGAATGATTGCTAAATAAACAAATTTAAAGCGTCAACACTGGTCAAGTGCCTCCGGTTTGAAATGTATTCCAATTCAAGAATTTATATTATTTTTATAAAGTTACAGATACTTATTGAGAACAGCAGGGATCACAGACTCCGTGGAACCAAGGGCCTCTGATGTTCTCGAGACGGCCTTGGCTCTCATTTACGATTAAATTGTAAACCTTTTAATTTTATGCAATGAATGTTGACAAATCTAGGAAAAAATATAAATAGTAAGTTTTATTATTTTTTTGTTGGAATTTGCTGTTTTTTTTTTTTAATGTAAGCATTAAAAAAAATGCAATTTGCAAATGCACATTAGCTTTGAAAAAAGTATTTAAAATAATGACATTTTTCTTATAACAACATTTTTATTGCCCCTGAATAAAATGCTTGTCTCCCTACCCCCTTTATCAGCCCCCTCCTTTTTTGGGGGGTTCTCTGATAACTTCGGTTCCAGATTTTAAATTTATAATACTTATATGTTGTGGTTTTGTTTTTTATTGCCCCTGAATAAAATGCTTGTCTCCCCACCCCCTTTATCAGCCCCCTCCTTTTTTGGGGGGTTCTCTGATAACTTCGGTTCCAGATTTTAAATTTATAATACTTATATGTTGTGGTTTTGTTTAATTCAATCATTTTGATTTTAGTGATTCTTTAGAGGTGATTCTAACAAATTTAATCATTTTGATTTTAGTTCTGTTTTGGTTGTTGCTGAGCTTAGTCGAGGAAAATTGTGAATGGGAGGTGGTTCTAACAAAATTATGATAATTATAATTATAAGATGATAACCACCCTCCGTGCCGAAGGTAACACAAGGACTTTCAAAAGTAACAGATATACCTGTGTCAGTGCCACCTATGTGAAAGTTATAACTGTGTGTCAGTGCCACCTATGTCAGTTATACCTGTGTGTCAGTGCCACCTATGTGACAATTAAACCTGTGTGTCAGTGCCACCTATGTGAAAGTTATACCTGTGTGTCAGTGCCACCTATGTGACAGTTATACCTGTGTGTCAGTGCCACCTATGTGACAGTTATACCTGTGTCACAGTGCAATCTATGTGTCAGTGCCACCTATGTGACAGTTATAACTGTGTGACATTAATAAATGTGTGACGTGATGTTGCCTCTAAGGTTTGTAAGTAAGGTAGCAAAGTATAAAATTTCGTGTGCAAAGTTGTACAGCATCCGTTTTTTGGTGCAATATTTTACAAAATTTGCAGTGCAGCAATTCTAACTTGCTGCGCAGCATCTGTCAGGCATATGTGTGGCTGCACAGCTTAGAGGGAACATTGGAGTGACAGTTATACCTATGCGACAGTAAAACTTAAAATTGCAATACTAACACCTGTGACAGCAACACCAGAGATGGCAATACCAGTTACAGTAACAGTACAGTGTGAAAGTAGCACACTTAAGACAGTAACATCAATGTGAAAGTAACACATGTTTGACATTAACACATGTTTGACATTAACACATGTTTGACATTGACACATGTTTGGCATTAACACCTGTGTGAAATTAACACCTGTGTGACATTAAAACTGGTGTGACATTAACACCTGT
This sequence comes from Radix auricularia, assembly GCA_002072015.1. Taxonomy (NCBI): domain Eukaryota; kingdom Metazoa; phylum Mollusca; class Gastropoda; family Lymnaeidae; genus Radix; species Radix auricularia. The sequence goes on from MUZC01003651.1 coordinate 221,432, forward strand.
GGGACATTAACACCTGTGTAACATTAAAACCTGTGTGACATTAACACCTGTGTGACAGTAACAACAGTGACAGTAACACAGGTCGCAGTTATAAAAATACCCTAACAAATTTTTATAAGAAGAAAGCAAGTACAAATTTCAGTGCCGGTACCCAACTTTTTATTAAAATTTACAAAATCTACTTTAAAAAAAAAGTATTTTGATTTAGTACATTGGTTAACTTATTAATGTGACAGGGTAAAAAAACAAAATCATGTATGTAATTATAGTTTTAAAAATTATATATAGATGATCATTTCATTTGATAAAGATTAATTAACTAAAAATCTCTAACAAGATTTTATTATGTAGTGACAATTATTTGAAAATTAGCATGCAACAAATAGTTATTAATAGTAATAGGATAGTTACACTAAATTAATATAAAAAAAATCAACATATGTATATATAATTATTATGTTTTGTACAGATAGATTTCAATTAAGCATTAAAAAAAATAAAGAAGAGATGTAGCATAAAAACTACACAAAACACTTGGTGTATAGAAAAAAATATTATTTGAACTTTGAGTAGAAAAAAAATGCAAAAAAAAAAGCAGATTAAAAAGAATAAAAAAAATTTCAGTTTAATTTCTATAGTAAAAAAAAACACTGCTCGTGTTTTTGAACAAATTTGTAAATACAACAATAATTACTTTAAAATCACTACCATCAGGTGACATACTCATGTCCAGCCACAATGACCTGGATGGACAGAGCAAGGGAAGGTTCAAATAGATTGTCATAGAAGAGTACCTGGACATTTCCAGATTGACCCAACAGATGAGTCCAGGTTAAGCACTAAACAGACAAGGTTGCAACTCCTGAATAGCTATGGTGAACACTGATTAAATTTACACTGATGTGTCAAGACTAATAAATAGGGATTGTGGGGACTTGCAGTAAACCCAAACAAGCAATTTCTTTTATTTTTCTTAAGCCATTGTTTTTCCTTAATGAGGATTTTTCATGAAAAAAAACCAAACCATAATGATAATGGCTTTGATTCCATATGATTTAAAATTTGTAAATAGGTGTACTCAATTCAGTGTGTTTGTGAATGAAAGGTCGAAATTAAAGAATGATATCAAATTTTGTCATTGCTCTGAGGCAACAGACATTCTTCTTGATGTGTTTTCTTAAGCCATTGTTTTTCCTTAATGATGATTTTTCATGAAAAAAAACCAAACCATAATGATAATGGATTTGATTCCATATGATTTAAAATTTGTAAATAGGTGTACCCAATTCAGTGTGTTTGTGAATGAAAGTTCAAAATTAAAGAATGATGTCAAATTTTGTCATTGCTCTGAGGCAACATACATTCTTCTTGATGTGTTTAAAAAACAGGTTCTTGCC